>JAGFMF010011678.1:2907474-2917848 GCA_019455555.1 Galemys pyrenaicus | reverse complement strand
ATTATTATTATTGTTCTTATTCCTTTCCTTGATCCTCCTTTGGTTCCCTTATGTTCCTCCTAAGGGAGGAACCATCTGGTATTTTTCTTTTGCCTTCTATCATAGTGTTTTAAGCAAACTGATAAAAAATCACTGCTCTGAATTTCTGTAGTATCTACTACTAATTATATCATTCATTTGGTACTTAACATTTAGTAGCTTTTATGTTATTAAATATTCATTTAGATGTCCATAAAGTATTAAGCATGTTCCCACCAGCCCATCCCCCCAAAAAGATTATAATTTCTATAGAGACTGTGTTTTATGTTTCCTTTGTATCACTTACACAGTTAAAGAGGCTGACTTGTTTAATCATTAGATTTGAAATACTAACAAGGTGAATAAGTGAGTGTAACATAGCATGAAAAAAAATGTGAAAAATACATATATATTTAATGAAATATATATTGGAGAGGTTTTTAAAAGCAATCTTGCCACTTTCTCCTTTCTACAAATCTGAGTCTTTTGTTAGCTATTACCTTAGATGATATCCAGGGTCACCTTTGGCTACCCAATGCACTCATCTTTTATTTCCAATCATTTTTCAAGTGTACAGAATCTTGAATCCATGGTAGTGGTTCATTTCTTTTCTGTTCCCATTTTCAGCATTTATAACAGGTTTCACATTATTTCTTTCTGTGTCTCTTAACCAGTTCTCTCTCTCATCTCACTTTAGTTCCACTTCAAACTATTCTGCACACCACTGCCAAGTAAATATTCTTAAAAGTCGAATTCTATCATGCATCTTCCCTTTTCACAAAACCTTCTAAATAGTTGCTCTGTGCATGGAATAAAATTCAAATAACACATCTTGGCATTGAGAACTAACCTTGATGTGACCCATATGATTATCCCAAATATCTTTCAGTGCTCCCCATAGTCACCAAACACACTTACCAATTCTAGTAAATGTCTGGTTTTATCCCTGCCTACTTCCCTCCACCTGATTGTGTTCCTTCCTTGCTACAAGCCATTTGTAATATATACATATGCATAGATATGTCTGTACATATATATATCTCATATGAAAGGGATTATTTATTTCCTCTTCAAATTTGTGAACACAGACCTATGCGTACTTATTTCATATCTATAAACTGTGGATTATAACACACAGTGCTTGGCAAGGATTAATGACAGAGTGAATTTGCAAGTCTGATGGCTCAGGGAGGGAACAAATTGCCCTTTGTAAATATACTTGGGGGTGCATTTATGATGTACCATGTACATAAATTTATATGAACATAAAACCAGGCTGGTTGTAAATTATCATTGTTTGTTATAAAATATTGAACAACCATTTTAGGCCTTGGGAAAAAATCTCTCAGTGCAACAAGGGGAATGGAGACTATGGGGAGGTAAAAAAGAAAACTAGGTAATATTCTTGGATTCCAGGAGAAGTAGCAATTTCAGGAGGGAAGTCATAGTGGAGGAACTTTTTATTTGTTGTATCTCTTCAGATCTTAAGTGCCTGCTTGTCAATAAACATTTCAGGTACTTTCAACAATGGTCAGCGAGTTGCAACTTCTTAAAGCTGCCATATTAGTAAATTGGAGTGCCACCTCTGTTCACTTTGATATTTATAAAAGTGTGCCAATATGGGGACACCTCGGTGCAGATTAGGATAGAAATGGAAGCATATCTGCTTAGAGCAAAGTTTAATTTTATGTTTTGCAACAACAATAATAATTAACAAACAATTTAACCTTTGAAATAGGCAAACTGTGCTTGAAGTGAATTTCTGATGTCTGCTAGTTAGGTGTTAAAATGTCTTTGAGACTGATTTTCTATTCTGCTTAAGAGGGGATTAAGCACTTGGCACCACCCTCCTGGGATTGATTTAAGTAAATGTATACATGAGGAAGAGACTAATGGTAGGTTGAGAAGCAGCTCCAGAAAGACACCAGGCCTTAACCTGTGGATCATGTGTCACTTTATAGGACAAAGTCTTTGCAGATATGACTACAGATTTTGAGATGGTGAAATTATTCTGAATTTTCTGGTTAGATGCAAAATTCAATCACAGGTGTCATCACAAGAGGGAGCTGGTAGGAGATTTAATTCACAAAGTGGGGCCAGAATGTGAGCACAGAGTCAGAGATTACAGTAATAGGATTTCCAGAAGCTGGAAGAAGGAAGCAGCAGATTTTGTCTGGAACCTCTAGAGGCAGCATAGCACTGTGGCTCTTTGATATTAGTCCAGTAAAATAGATTTTGAATTTAATGTCTCTGGAATTGCAAGCAAGTAAATTTGTTGCTTTAAGTCACCAAATTTGGTATTTTTTGTTACAGCACCCATCAGAAACTAATACATTTGCTTAGTCTCATGTGTAGTCCTTGATAGATGTTGAGTTATGATATCTTCACAGTGCGTTGCTTAACCCACTGAGCCACTAGGGAGGCCCCGAGGTATGACATCTTATATAAGTGAATCTAATAGTACTCCTAATAACTAAGTAATATTGAATGTGAATTATAGGATCTCATTTTTTCTATTAAAATGCAATCTCATGCAGTCTCTGCCAGATCATAAACCTATTTTCCATACAACTAATAACCCTGAAGATTTTGGAAAACAAATACATCTAGGGACCTCCCTAGAGGAGCAAGCGGTTAAGTCGCAGTGCTATAAAGCTATCTGCAGCCACTGCAACACTAGTTTGATCCCAGGCCAGGGAGGTGACCCACATGGCACAGCAGACCTCTCCTGTCTCACCCATTGCTCCCTTCAGCAGTGTATTTCAGCCAATCTGCCTGTTCTGTTCCCCATTCTATCTCTGGTTAATCCTCTCACCCCCGACACCTCTGGCTTGTATAGCAGTGCTTGTATGCATAAATAAATAAATCTTTTAAAAATATATCTAGTCTAAATTTTCCCTGTGGTAGCCAAAGATGTGTCAGCATGTCTACAGGAACATGCCGAGATAAGAGTCATGGAGCAGGTTTGCAAGCAAGACACTGCTGCTGATTGAGCAGCCCTCTTGCTATTTATTGGCAATAATACACAAGCATGATTGATCATATGGCAATGGTAAGGAAAGCGGGATCCAGGGAGAGAAAGGACATCCATCTTCTAGGGAACAGGATTTCAAAGGGATCAAAGGTGATAATCAATTTTATAGGGAACAGGGGAGGACACGTTGCCTTGCCTGCAGGGAGTACTCTCTGTGTAGGTACTTGGAGTAACTTTGGGCTACTCCCAGACCATCTTGGACTCTTACCATACAATCAGGCACAGGCTACCTAGGCATCCCCAGCTGCCTATGATGTGAGTCATTGTCCTGAGTCAGTCATGGGAGAATCTTTCACACACACATAGGTATACAGAGAGGCCTAACAGCACAGGAGCAGAGGCCTAGGTGGGAGAGAGGCCACATTTCCCCAATTACATAGGTCAAATATTAATTGCATCATGAAGTTTATGATCTCCTTATATTACACTTGTTCCTGCAATACTCTCCTTTTTTTTCTTTCTACACGCACACCTATTTACACCCATCACATATACACATTATACATGTGTGTATACATATACATATATATGTAGATGCACATTCATAAAACTGTTTCCACACAACTCTAGTATTTGGTTATTCCTTGAAGTTTTATTTCAAAATGTTACTACCTCTGGACATCTCCTAAACTTCAAATATGGCCAAAAAAAATAGTCTAATTCTTCTTTTCCTGAAAAAGTCATTTTTCCCTGTTTTCTGGTTTTATTATTTTATAAAGCACCATAATCTTTTAATTACCTGTCTTTTAAATTTAGAGTTATCTTTATTATTACTACTCCTGTTCCTCTGATGTTTCCCTCTTAAATGAACAGCTAACTTAATTCTATTTAGAAAATGTTGATAATGTGTCAATCATTTCACTCATCTTCACAGTCATGATATTCATTAGTTTTTAATAAATCTGTTACACTGTTTTTTTTAAACTCTTCTTTTTAAAGATTTATTTATTTATGTATACAAGAGCTGGGGTACAGGCCAGAGTCCAGGGAGGTGAGAGGATTCACCAGACAGAGTGGGGAGCAGAACAGGCAGACTGACTGAAACACACTGCTGAGGGCAGCAGCAGAATTTTAACTTACTTTCTGCCAGTCAGAATATCTTAACAACACAGACTCATAATCTATGGCAAGAATGAAGGTTGGGTGGCCATCTAGGTAGTTCAATAACAGGAAATCCCTAGAACATCTTAAAATGCTGAAAAAATGGGAGAAAAGAAAGCAAAGACCTCAACAAAACTGGCCAAAAAGCAATCATATAACCTTCAGGTGATGAAGCCTCCAATCTTACCAAGAGTAAAAAAAGAATGAGCTGAAAGAGTTCTGACAGTGTTTGCATGTATACTCAATGATCCCTTTGGTCAGTTCCACCTGATAGACAAGTATTTTAGACCAAATAAAATATTACTCTCAGAAGACAAAATCCTCATAAACCTATTTAGATATATATGATCAGATGCAATTAACCCTGACGTGTAACTGAAACCTCCTTAAGCATGTTGAGGGACATGTTTGGTGTATATTTCATCACATTTTAACTTACTGATCAAAAAAAGTTGTGGAAATTTAAGGTCAGACAGAAAAAAAAATATGTGTGCATGAGAAAAATATATGTGAGCAAATGATTATAGTAAATATATATAATTTTAGAAATTTTTATCTAGAACTTTCAATAGTATTTGAATAGTAGTAGTGAGAGTGGACATCTTTGTCTCGTATCAGTTTTTCATGGAAAAGTCTTCGTTTTTCCAACATTGAGGATGATATGAGCTGGGGTTTGTTGTAAATGGTTTTTATTATTCTAGGGCATGTTCATTTATCACGTTTTTCAACATAAACAAGTGTTGAATCTTATCAAATGTTCTTATACCATCTATTGCTATGAGCATACGGTTTTTATCCTTCTTTTTGTAATTTGGTGGATCATGTTGATTGATTTTCAGATGTTGAACCATCCTTATGTGGAGTAAATAACACTTGGTCATGGTGTATGAGCCTTTTAACACATTGTTGGATTCTGTTTGCTAGAATTTTTTAAGGATTTTTGCATTTGTATTCATTAAGGAGATTGTCTATAAATTTATTTTTTTGAGTGCTGTCTTTGTTTAGTTTTGATATTTGTTTTTATGCTGGCCTCATAAAAAGTATTTAGATGGACTTTTTCAATTTTCAATTCTTTGGAAAAGTTTGAGCAAGATAATAATTCAGGCATTTCGTACATCAATCCAACAGGTCTATATGCCACCATTATATCTTCCCAAACTGTGAGCAAAAATATGCTACCATCATACCTTCTCAACCTGTGAACAAAATGAGCAAAAATTCCCAACCATCCATGCCTATTTCCTAGGAGGAGAAAAGTTCTGTTTTAAGAAATAAAAAAAGGTTATAGGTAAAAAGAGATACACACATATATACACAAACACAAGCCATATGCACTTAATATGGGGAATGTGTAAAGAGATCATGATATTCTATAGCAAACAAACTGTTTCTACTATCCCATTGTAACATGCCACTGTAGTTCATCTTTACCGTATAGCCACTAATTACAGAAAATAATGTTTTTAGAGAAAAAAAATCTTAATAATGCAACCAAGATAGTTTTACTTGGTTCAAATTTTACCAAGTAAATCTAGTGTTGTAATAATAAGAACATTTATTCATGACTTAAAGCAAAATTATAGATATAAGATGTGACCCTTACTATAAAATTATGAAGTAAAAATAATTAGGAAAGTAGATAAGAAGATCTAGAACTATAGCAGAGAAAAAAATAGGATGAAGAAATTATCTGAATACTCATTTTTTTGTCAGTTACTATAATTCCTAAACCCCAGAATTATATTAGTACAATAAGGCACCTTTCTGACTGAACTTTTTACAATGATGTACACTTCTTGATCAGGAAAGGTTCTGACATAAGGCCAGACATTTCCTCTAAGAGCATTCAGAATCTAATTAAACAGTAAGTAGATTCTGTCAAGTTCTGCCTTGAACTTCTCATGTCACTTTATAGTGCATTTTAATGTAAACCTAGTATTTCAATAGTAGCAGTGACATCAGTCTCCTTCTGACACTAAAGCCTAACAGATTAAAAGTAAAAGATTGTGAATTGGTTTTAATGAAACCATTATAAGATAAAAAGATGTACTGGTAACACATTCCACATGATCAATCAAAATGCCTATGTAAAGGAAGAACTTATACCGGGAATACTTTGGAAAAACCTGTTTAATTAGAAGATATTAATGGACCTCCCTGGTGGTGCAGTGGGTTGAGCGCTGCACTGTGAAGCATCCAATCCGCTGCAGTGAGAGTTCAATCCCCGGCCAGAGAGGACACCCACATGGCACAGTGGACCTCTCCTGCCTTGCCCGCTGCTCCCCTCAGAAGTGTATTAGTTGATCTGCCTGTTCTGCTCCCCACTGTCTCTAGTGAATCCTCTCACCTCCAGCGATTTTGGCCTGTACTCCAGCTCTTGTATGCATAAATGAATAAATTAAAAAGAAGAAAAGAAACAGACTTTTTAAGAAATCCCTTAAAAAAAGAATATATTAATGGCTAGTCATTAAAAATTTGAAGATAGAATTTTTTAAATATAAGAAGCTTATATTTTTTAAATATAAGAGAGTATGCGCCCAGTGTGGTGCATGCATCTGGTATAGCTCTCCATGAAGCACTATGACAGGATCCACAGAAATGATATCTGTTTTGACTTTGGTTGAGTGAAAGGGATCTGAGGTAGTCTTGGCTTGAACAAATTATGCCCAACTTGAATAAAATAAAGCCCTTTTAGGGCAAAATTTTCCGTAACAAGGCCTAAACCAGATCTATAATTACTCATTTACAAGGAATGTATATAAAGTTCGCCAACTAATTGGACATTACTATTAACATTATAATTGATATAGATACAATTGTGTATGTTTATCCAATGATTAATGATTTGTAACTCTCTTACTTGAACTGCTGACTGTTCCATTTGCCTTAAAGTTAAGGTGAGGTGAATGATACTGCAAACAAAACAGCAAGGTCAACCAATGATCACAGAAAAGACAGGAGATTCTGATTTTTAGATAAAAAAAATTAGAATTGTTAATTTTTATTAGTTTTGTTTAATCAACTAATTTTGGTGTGTTTACTGTGGTAAAATACATGTTCACTAGAAAAAACTTTGTAATTAAAATCTTCAGTATTAAGTGTCCAAATTGATCTAGTGTTTCCAGAATTTGCTATGTAATAAAACAAACCATTATAAACAATTGTTTTATAATGCAATTTTTGATTAACAAGATTTATTAAAACTAATACCTTTTAGTACAATGCATACTAGAGAACCAAAAGTAATTATAAGGAAACATGAATTAAATTCACATCACTTTATTAGTACTATGTATATATAAAGAATTAGAAGAGGTTGAATCAAGGTAATGGGCCACATTTTTGTACTTATTAATATTTTACAAAATCTTTTAAAATATTATGGAAGAAAGGAGAGGGTAGAGAAAAAAGAGAAAGAGAGAGACACCAAGAAAGAGAGGAGAGGAGGTGGGAAGGAGAAAAGTGGGGATGAGAGGAAAATAAATTGAATCTTTGAAAATGTTAGAAAACAATACAACTTCATGAACAGAACAGAACTGGGAAAATTTGGGGTGACAGAAAGCAGATTAGACCAGTCGAAGGAAACATAGAGAAAATCTAAGCTTAACATAATCACAGGAAAAAAATTAAAAAAGACTGATTAAGTAGAACTCAAAGGCCAGAATAAAGAGAAAGAAAGGATCTTGGGTCAGTTGACTTAACCCTTGGGTATTATTTATATTGTTTAAAGTCTGGGCTGGTTCATTTTACTGAGGCAACAGAGCCACTGATTCCACGATAAAATCGAACTGCTCTCTAAAGAAAATCAACTGTTAACTACCTATGTGGTATTAAAGGAAAAGCCAGATTTGGGTTCTTCACCAAAGGAAAAGCCAGACTTTGGATTATTCCAGATAGAGGTTAGAGGGTGGGGTGGGTGTGGGGTGGGGTTGAGTGAGACTGTGGAAAAAAAAAAAAAAAAAAGAAAAGGTTATCTATCCAGACAAAAGATAAAAANAGGTTAGAGGGTGGGGTGGGTGTGGGGTGGGGTTGAGTGAGACTGTGGAAAAAAAAAAAAAAAAAAGAAAAGGTTATCTATCCAGACAAAAGATAAAATAATTCCTCTTAATTTGACTGCATATGAAATGTGGGTATGTGGGTACTGTGGGCATAGAGCAGGAAAAGTCTCAATCTGTACACCAGTTAAATACCAAAACATTCTAAAATAAGACCATCCAGTTAAGACTACTTCTCTCACTCCCCAGTGAATTGGAGTGAATATTAAGATATCCTGATGGAGAAAAAAAATCTGAAAATATGCTGGGTTAAACTCATGCCATCTACCTATGCTAAAAAAGGTGACTGTTCATTAAAAAAAAAAAAATTAATAGATATTTTTACAAACAAAATGTTAAAGAAATTGACTTAGTGTGATAATATATATCTGAAGATGTGTGACTCTATACCTGAATTATACACAGTTGTAAACTAATATTATGTCACTGTTATGATACCACAATGTGATGGTGAAAACATAGTATAGTAAAGTTATATGAATAATTTTCAAGTTAATGCTTCAAATAAAACATCAATTTATCCTAAAAAGTAGAAAACATGAACAGATACATATAATTTGTTTTAAATAAAAAGTAAAGTTCAAGATCTAGTTCTAAAAAGGGAGCCTGTGCAAAGAGCTTCATAGGATACAAACCTCTGGGGAAATGATGAGTTCTATGTTAATCAAACTAATAAATAGAATAGAAAATAAAAGAAAGTTTCTGAGACAATTTTCAGTAACCCAATTAACAATTTTGGGGAAAAGTACACACAGAAAGGAATGTTAAGGGTCTATCTACTTTCTGAACTTAGTCATAAAAATCCCATACAAAGCATATGCAAGTTTAATAATTTCTCAAAAGGATAATGCACCATGGCCAAGAAATATTTATCTTGAAAATGAAAAGAAGTTCATAAACATAAAACATATAACTACATCATCATTAGATCAAAATGAGAAAAATAATGTAATCATCACAATAGATATAGACTCACTGTAAAGATTCCAATACCCTTATTTTATTTCAATTTTAAAATGTAGTAAAACAAATTGTAAGAAAAACAATTTTGTATCTTGATAGTAAGGTATCAAAATATTTCCATTGAAGTCAAAGTCTCAAAAACTAATCAATCTTTTACTGAAAGATATAGTCAATAAAATAAGAAGTAATGAAAAATAAGTACAAATATTGGAAAGGAACAAAGAATTTCATTATTTCAGGTGATATGACTGAGGACATGTGGAAAAACTCTATGAGAGTTTTATAAGAAAGCTGAATAGATCATCACACAAAAATCAACTGCAGTGCTGTACAGTAGCAATACTGATACAAAAGTATTATAGAAAAAAACAGACCACATTTAGTGTAGTCACGCACATTTCAAATTAACTGTGATAAACTGAACAAATGGTAAATGAAGTAAAGTATGAAGATTTCTGACTATTGAACTTGAGGGACCTGGAGGGAACTGTGAAGACATGAAAGAAACAAGTTGTTTCCTACAAGAATAAAAGTGTAAAGATGTATTTATGTTTAAGTAATGTAAATATGTAATGCAAGACTAAGGCCAATCTCAACAAGATATTTTATGTGACATGTCAAACTGATAATGTAATTTGGAAAAGGGAATATACAAGAAAAACCTACAATATTTTGAAGCAGAAAGAAAATATGAGGGACTTGCTTTCCAATATAGCAAATTATATTTTAAAACAATACCATAATTGTAACAATGTAGAAATTATATCACTGAAATGGAAAGAAAAATGCAAAATTGAACTATGTTCCTATAGAAATTTGGTCTCTAGGTGGGGAAAGAATGTACTATTTATTGGTGCCTTAGTGGTAGGTGTTGTGTAGTAACATACATCTGAAGTGTGAACATATAAATTTAAATTATATACAGTGTTGTAAACCAATGTTCATGCAATAACAATAATGCAATTTTAAAAAATAACTGCACTGTTTAATGAACTGTATTAAAGTCGCTGACTGTCCATTTGGAAAATATATGTATACTTCTCACCCATTATATATAAAAATAAATTCTGGGGCCTCCCCTGGTGGCGCAGTGGGTTAAGCATTACACTATGAAGCAAACCGCAGCCACTGCAGCACAAGTTCGATCCCTGCTGCCGGCCAGGGAGGGGACCCACATGGCGTGGCAGACCTCTCCTGCTGTGC
>JAGFMF010011678.1:2843714-2907343 GCA_019455555.1 Galemys pyrenaicus | reverse complement strand
CCTCTCCTGCTGTGCCCGCTGCTCCCCTCAGCAGTGTACTTCAGTTGATCTGCCTGTTCTGCTCCCTGCTCTCTGTGGTGAATCCTCTCACCGCCCCCCGCCCCCGACACCTCTGGCCTGTACCCCAGTGCTTGTATGCATAAATAAATAAATCTTTAAAAAAATAAATAAATAAAAAAAATAAATTCTGGATGAATTAGGGCCAAATATAAACAACAAAACATTGATGTAGTAGGAAAAGGTATAAAATTTCTTAAAAATTCTTTTTATGTTCCTTAAGCAAATCATAAAATTCAAACTCAATAATGATAAAAATAATGGTAGTCTTGATTTATAAAAAATGTCAGATCACTGTAAGATAAAAGATATCAACACAAAATGAAAGACTAGTGACAAACTGGGGGAACAGTTAAACAAGCATAATGTACTATGACTCCAGGGAGAGCTAAAGCAAGTTATCAGACTGGTGGAAATCAAAATATCACAGGAGAAATAAAACCACTGGAAAACATGGGATTAGCTGTAAGGGACAACCTTGTCACTATATTCCAGAATTAAACTAACTTACCTTGTCATAAACATAACTGGACAATGACAGACACCTCCTCCCCTATACACACAGACACACACTTATTAAGGAGACTTGTTCTCTAAAGTTCATGGCATAGAGGGGTAATGCAAATTGGATCTTTCATTAACACAACTGGGTCCTGAGTAAAAGAGAGTAAAAAGTTGAAAGGAAGCACATCAATGTAATTAGTTTCTTAGAGCCCAATATGTGGATCCAACAAAGGGTACTTTCCCTACATACTTTTATTCCATTTACAGAGAGTTTGTTTTCTTTACCTGGTGATTGAAAGAGCAGGTGGGAAGACATGACAAGGAACTTGGCTTTAAGTCTCATTTCTACCATCAATCAGTGAAGACCTTAAAGCAGGAACTCTACAATTTGGACCTTAATTTACTATTGGCTCAATGGAGGGGAAATTTAGTTTCAATAAGAAAAAAAAAATATCAGAAGACCTTCAGGTAATACCTTTCAGCTCTTAATTTTGCAAATATCCCAGCAAGATAGGAAGTTTTAGAGCTCCATTTCCTACTGACAAGTCTTAATATAATCCCTTGACTCAAAACAACATTCAGCCACAAACCCATAATGAGTCTGCCCAATGTTCCACATTAATTACCCAGATTATTTTGTTCTTTGTTTGGGTCCTCATGCAGATTTTGAAAAAGGGAAGGGAACTATGTACCTACTGACCGGCAGTAAGACAGTCCTTGCACTGCAGCAAGGCAGTCCTTGGTTATTGGATCTTACTGACTACTTAATGCTCTGGGACTACGGGTCTCTCCCAGGTCATCCTATTTAAACTAACATGAGTCACTGCTCATATCCAACTAGAAAGGAAGTTTCTAAGGGAGAAAGACTTATGTTTAGGATAGCTTCTACACACCCAGGCTTTAAAGACAGAACAGTTTGCCTTCATGTTGAGTCTGAGCCACTTCTTGGCAGGAGCTGACTATAGGAAAGATACTTAATCACCTCAATCCAAGTTTTTACCATCTATGAAGGTCTACTGTAAGGATAACATGAAATATGATATTCAGGCAAAGAATATTACATATGAAAAAAGTGGACTTGCATTATGACCTTAAAGTTAGAAGACAAAAAGAACAATAATAATGACTCAAAATGAGTTTTTACTTTTGTTCAGAACCTTTTCTAAGACATGGACTTTACAATTTATGAAATAATATATTTATTTAAAAATAACAGATAAGAAGCCTGATATTTGGAGACAGTAAATAGCTGATTACAATACTTAAATTGCTGATTTCTAGCTGTGTGACCATGAATGAGTTCATTGAACTCTCCATACCTCATATTCCTTCTAAGTGAAATGGAGATTAAAATGTGTCTTTCAGAAGATCTTTTGCCTTGCACTCAATAAATATTTTACTTTAAATCACTTAACTAACTTAAATGAAATAACTGGTTAAATTGTTCAATGTAATGTAAATGGTAAAATATGAAATTAATAGTGTATCATGTTATACCATCGCTTTCATGGATTTGAATAATAACATCTTTTGGTGAGTTCAACTCTGACTACCCAGTTTGAAACCATAACCCAACTCCACTTCTGTCTTGATTACTATTCTCATCAAAAAATCCACACAAATCCATCTCCTTTGTCTTGTATTGTTAGAACACACAATTTGGTTGTTTTTTTTATTTTCAGCAAATGTATGTGTCAACATGAAAAGTTAATGTTTTCAAGCAATTCTGTGTAAAGCCTTCCAGCACATGCCACCTATGTCAACTACTACACGGGCACTGAGTACTATCTATTAAAAACTACGCAGTAGCAGAAAAAAAAATAAAAACAAAAACAAAAAACACTCTTCTCCATAGGAAGCCTAGGATAATGATGAAAGATGAAATAGACTTGCTTGAGCAGTTTTATTAGGTACTCCAAGCATGGGGAATGGCTTGCTGCTAAGTTGCTAACAGTTTAAACACAAGCAGAGTAAGCAAGGATGAGAATTATAGGTACAAGTATGTTCACACTTTACCAGTTTGGTGGCATCAGAATTTCTTGTGGCACTCATGAGGCAAATATTGAAGAAATTGCAGGAAACTATGATAGACTAAGAAATATGGTATACATTTAGAGTTTTGCATTCTGGGTATAAAAAGTGAACATAGACCTTAACAAGAGGTTCCAGTTACTTTCCTTTTATAGAAAATAAATGTCCACAATTATCTCTTGTACAATATATTTTTCTTTTCTGTGAAAACAGTTTATGATTATTAACTTACTTGTAATACAGTAATTGCATTCAGAATTTAACTCAAGGCTCTATATGTAAGTATTTTCACAGCATTTTTACTAAGTCAATACCAATTGGTGTCTTTGTTCGTATTTGCCCCTGTGTATGCTGGTCTAGTGAAGGACTAGCTTGCAGGAGAAGTAATTAGTTGGGCTACAGGGAACTTCCATGAACTGCACTAACACCAGGATGCATTTTAATGAGTAACCTTGGAATGTGCCCTCAACCTCTTATCTCTACTTCCATGAAATGAAGCTCTCCCTAATTAGTGTCATTATTATCAGGACACAGTGATAAAGTGTATAGAAACTGGAAATAACTCTAAATAAGTAAAATTACGTACTCCTAAAGTACAATGCATGCAAATTTTTCAGCCTGAAAGAAAAAGATTGTGTCTTGGGAGTGGGATAATTGGTCTGCAGTTATTGAATACTTGTGCCTTTCAACCCTTTCATATATTGCCTTCCATTCATTTGTCCTCATAAAAGTCAACTGTAAACTCCCCACCAAATACTGTAGTGACTAAGTAAAACATCAGTGCCATCATCATATTGGGAAATAGTAACAAAACTAGGAAGAATATGTTTTTTCTACAGTGATTGTCTGCTCTGAGTTAATAACTGAACTCCATGACAGAGGAAATTATAAACTAGTTGAAGGTCGACCTTTAATAGACTCTAAGCAAGATAGGAAGAACTTCCTTTGTTTATTAACAGGCCCTTAGTTTCCTTGCATGTAGAGTTCATTTGAGGGCTTGAAATTTTAGAATTTGTGTGTGCTTTTTTTTTAATAATGGTAAATCCCTGTTTATTATTTTTTAAATATTTTTAAACTTTTTTTTTATGAATACAAGAGTTGGGGAACAGGCAGAGGTGTGGGGGGGTGAGAGGATTCACCAGACACAGAGTGGGGAGTAGAAGAAGAGGCAGATTGACTGAAATACACTGCTGAGGGAAGCAGCAGACAAGGCAGGAGAGGTCTGCTGTGCCATGTGGGTCCCCTCCCTGACCAGCGATTGAACTTGCTTCAGTGGCTGCAGAAGCCTCATGGTGTGGAGCTCAACCCCTTTAGTCACCAGGGAGGCCCTGCATGTGTTTTTTGTATAAGCATCCTAGTAGAAAAATTAAAGTAAAAACAATAAAAATGTGTTTGTTCAGGAACCTTGGATTTTTACCCCCCTTGCAAGCAATAATATTTAATGATCTGTTAAAATGGGGCTTTTCTGAAGGGTTTTATTATGTATACACAGCAGGGTTTTCTTTAAAATGGCTTCTCTTGCAATGAGAAACAGTGAATAGAGATGTGATGAGCCAGGGAACTTAATAAACAAATATGAGATTCAGAATTCCCATTCAAAGACAAGACATCCACCAAGAAATATCAAGTTAGAATATGATTTTCATCTTTTGAGCTCATTCATCAATATATTAAACATTTTATTTTATAGACTTTAGGAAAAGGTTTCCTTTCTCTTTTACCATACATATAAAAAAAAGAACATTATGTTGCAAATGAGAAGCAAAAAACAAATAAAGATATGAGGAGGGCACATTTTAGAGACTTGACAGATTGGATGGCAAATATGGAAAGTTTGTTGGTAATGAGCAACACAATGCAGAATGAAGGAGACTATAGAGCTCTAGCTAAATAACCTCAAGAACTGAAAGATGCTATGCATTGTAGGATAAAGAAATGCTATGTTATAAGCAAAATTAAATTAACTTTTGTAAATTCAGTGAAGATCTCTTTATTTGAATCCCCAATGTATATATATTTTTGTCAACATTGTGTAAATATTGCAATAGTTAACAATACAGCAGTTATAATTTTTAACTTTGTTTCCCATTCTTTCCCCTGAAAGTTTTCCAGCATCAATAAACATTTAATTGCCCTCAGTGAATCTGAATCTTTTGAGTTTTGGAAATGGTTAATTAAATGGTTATAAAATTCCAGTTATATAAGATAAATAAGTATCTCTGTGTGGTTTTACAAAAATCAATAACAAAGATGAAGATTCACCAAATAAGGTGCACGCGCTGTTTACCTATGAATCTGTCATTACTTTCAAAAATCTACAAAGTCACCATGGATGAGCAGTAACCACTGATTGTCCAAAAAATCACAACATTGAAAAAAAAAATGTATTCCACTACACACGTAAAGTTTGTTAAGAAGCTAGATCCATGTTATATGTTTTCCCCATAATTTAAACAAAAAAGATATATAGAAATGTTTGGGCAAGTTAAATAGCTGCAATAATGAATCTTCCCAGGGTATAGCCATGGCAATGAAAACCTCCTAACCCATTTTTTATTTTATCTTATATATTTGCCTTTTCAGTCACAGTACTTTTGAAGGCAGGAAGATAATTTGGGAAATGTTCTTAAAAATAAACAAGAAAAAACCTTGTTAAGTGAAGATAAACCCATCTATACTTACATATAGATACATGAATGATTAGAAAATTATAAAGCAGTGTGTTATACAAATAAGTGGTCTGTATATTGTTATTTCATTATAATCCTCTGCCTCAAAGAGCCTCTATCCACTTCTTGTTTTGATAACCACATAGGAGAAAAAAGTCTTTACTAAAGACCTCTACAGGATTTTATTAAATCTGATAAACGTGCTAGAAGAAGGGAATAAAAGCAATTTCTTGTAAAAATATGGAGGTGGGATACAATCCCATCTCTAACCAGAAGACAAGAAGGAAAAGAATTATGTTTTCTCTTTCAAGATGTATTTTGGAGTCTGGAGTTTGCAGCCAGATCTCAAACAGTCAGGTTCCTAAAAGAATTTCCATTTCATGTTAAAAGAGAAGTAGAGAAACTTGCTTTTCAGAGAGTTTATGTCACCATCAATAAAGTGATAATCCAACCAGGCACACAGTCAAGTTGAGACTGTAGCCAAGGCAAAACAAAACAGTCATCTAGAGGCAGAAATACATTTATTTGACTTAGAATATTTGAGAACAATATTATTATATCAACAAAATATTTCCCTTTCACTAGTTTTTTAATAACCTTAAAACACCTGTAGGGTGTGATCTTATACCCCAAAACTATGTACAGTTTTGTAAACCAATGTAGTCTGAATAAAATAAAAATCTTTAAAACCATTATAATAAAGGAAACATTATCAGACTCATATTAATTACCTGTATTTGTAGTAATAAATTAATTGCATATATAGTAATAATATAATATAAAACAGTGATTAATAGCTTCATAATTACCAGTATAAAACTAAATCTCTAGTAAACTATCAAATAAAACATTATAGCACAGAAAGTAAAATTAAGTTTTATATTTAAGATTTCTTAATTTAAAGAGAGATGATTGTCAATTTGAGTTTAAATAAAATTGATATGAAATTATAGATTTTTTTACTTGTTAAAATTTTGATAAATGTTTATTGGAAAGATTTTTGGCCATTTTAACTGAAAGCTTAGGACTTACTTTACTTCACATTCTTTTATTCTGATTATGATATTTAACTAGGAGGTCAATAAGTTAAATGTTCAATTCAGAATACTTTAGAGAAGTAACAAAAATTTCTGAACAACAGAAAATGAACAAAAATAATTGATCATCAATTATAGTCACAGTCTCTTTTAAGGACCTGTGACCTTCCCAGTTTGTAGTGCTTGATTAAACATATAAGCAGATTTAGTGCATCAAGAACTATATAATACAAAAGGGGATTTTAAAAACTAGTATACCAATATATTAAGCTGTCTAATCTTCTAAAAAAAAAAAAACAAAAACCCATACACAAGAATGAAAAGAAGATAGGGTGTCTGCCCAAACTGATATGTGTTTCTTAGAATTTAAAATAAAAAACAGGTCCCCTGTGCAGTATCATGTCTTATTAGCATCTTAAAAATATTACTCAAAAGCTGATTGTATGGTGAAATGCAGAAACAGGCAATTGCTGACATTCACTGTAACCAAAAAGCACTTCTGATTTTTATAGCGAGAAACCAAATGAAAGAAAATGTAATACAGAACTGGAAATTAGTATTTGTGAAAACTATCTCTGCTACTAAATTTTTCAGTGGCAATTCTAACCTAGAGTTTATGACAACATAACAGCCCACCATGTGATGCTTCTTGTGGTGTCACAGTTCACCTTTCTTACTCTTTTTAGTTAAAGTGACTTCTTAATTCATAGATACAGTTTCAATCACACAAAGCAGCATGAATTTAAAATAGACTTCTGGGGGGAAAGGAAGGAGTTTGTTAGAATGACAGGCCCCAGGGAAAGTGATTTTTGACCCAAAATTAAATGTGAGACTGGAGGGTCAAGAAGATTGTTAAATTGCTGCAAAGGAAATTTCATTGACTTGTGGAAGAAACAATGAAACAGTAGCAGTAGCGTCAACAAGCTTAGAAGACCCAGTTGAACTAGTTTCAGAAAGTCAAAAAAGGGTCACACAGCATTAAGTGAGATTCTGATCTAAGCAATGATTATACACTCTCCCTCTGCTTCAAAAAACTGCAACCAGAACCTGTGGCCATGCACTGTCATACTGGAATTAAATTCTCCTTAAGTGTACATGGACAAGCAATTTGATTTGCATCTATTCACATAGTTGAGGTTCACAGGTGTCATGTTGGGGGAAAGCCTCATACTTTTTTGACTCCATCATGCCTTCATGAACCTTATTACTTCAAAAAGTTTATAAACCAAATCTTAAAACATTTTCAATGGAAAATGCTATGACATTATAAATTTCAATTTTATTTCTGGTTTCATGCCCAACCCATGTTTTTCATAATTAATTCATTTGGAAAACATTTTAAAATGTTGCAAATTAAATTTCAGTCACTTTAAACAAGTGGAAATGAAAACATGAAACAAAGAGCCAAATAACAGTTGATTTGATTTTACTATTATCTAATATTGTGGGATAGACTGTGTACCTCCAAAATATATGTTTCAACCTAGACCCTGAAAGTGACCTTATTTGGAAAGAGCTTTTTGTTATGTAAACCAGTTAAGTGGTGGTCATAACTGATGAGGGTGAGTCCTAATCCAATGACTGGTATCCTTAAAAGGTAAGAGAATTTAGGCAAAGAAGACACAGAGAAAAGAATGTTATTTGAAGATGGAAGCAGCGTAACTGAAGTTAAACAACAAGGACTGAGGGTTACCATAGACGCTTTAGAAAAAGGCAAGGAATATTCTCTTGAGTCTCAGAGGAAGTCTCATGCATCTTGTTTTAAGACTTGTAGCCTCCAGAATTATGAAAGAATAAATTCCTACTGTTCAAAGCCACCCAGGTGTGGTAGTTTATTGTGCAGCCCTAGGAAATTTGTCACTTTTAATATTTCTCATAATAGTGGCTATCAAATATACAATTTGTCTCATCACATCTGTACAGAAATAAAATTTATAATTATTGTTTTAAAGATTGAAAATAAGGCAAGAATAATTAAACATTTTACCAAAGGCAAATTATGTAAAGACTCAGACCACATCGACGTGTAAGTTAGGGTTATAAAAGTGTGAATTCCTTTATTTCCAATAAGGGAAAATCTATAGTGTGTTTATGATTAGCCAGAATTAATCAGTACAAAGTTATAGAAGAGATACAAAATTATAAGAACTGTTTTCTGTTTTTATGTGGGATGAACACAGATATGGATCAAAACATTATAGCACTACACCTGGTAAGGCTTTTACCAGCAATGATTCTAGTGACCTGGCTGCCCATATTTTGATGTTACTTTTGCAATGAATATAAGTTCAGAATTTTATTCAATATTCATATAAGTTCATAAATAAATTCTAAATAGGTTATCATATAGCTGTTGTAGCAATTTGAAGCAATACATGTAGAAATAAAATGATACTTATTCAATTGATCATAATTTTCAAACACTACAGTGGGTTTTCTTGTGGAAGTGGGTTTCCCAGTAAAATCTGATAAATATCATGGAGTCTACGTCCAGTTTTGCACTAGTTAAGCTAATGATTATGTTTGAGGTGCTGATAGAAAATGAAGCAAATTCATCAGTCATGAATATAATGCATTCACTATGCTTGGAAAACTGGTATTAAGAGTCTGCAGGCTCCCATACATTCAATCAATAGTATTCATGACAAGAGCTAAATATTAGCATACCCTTTCCTTTAAAACTAATGGTTGAGTTCTTAAAGCAGAAGAGGATAAGAGATTTTTTAAAGGAAGACCGTTTCCTTCCTTAATTGGATTTAATCCAAAAGGTGCTTGGAAGAATTGACTACTATGTCAATTGACTACTATGACCTAGAGAAAAAGGTATAGCTTGGGGTTTGTTTGGAGATGGTAATATAGAGGTAGTACCTGATAGGTTGCAGGCAGTGTGATGTAAAAGATTCACTTGTTTGTTTGTTTTACCAAAGGACAGGTGAATCTCAAGAGGATATACCTAATGCTGTCTCTAGGATGCAGTAGCCAGAAATAGACACTGATGAATTTTCAAAAGCTGGAAAATATCCATAAGAAATATCTATAGAGCATCTGATATGGCTTGACCTAGGAAAGGGGAGGATGGAAAGAACCCCACACTCTACCCCTGACCCTGCTAAAACAGTGTTAGTGACCTTTCCATATGTCTTTATTGCAGTGGTCACCAAAACGAAGTATGTAGAATTAGACATTCTGCTCTTGCTACTTACGAAACAGTCATTTGCTTTTGACTGCTCTCTATTTTTCCTTGCACAAAGGGATGTCCTGTGTCACATTAAGTTCTTTGGGGTTTCTTAAAACTGAACAGCAATAAATGTAGTGAGAGACCAAGTTATTTGGAACTGAGGTCAAAGATTAAAAATTTCAGGAGTATTTGAGATGAATGATTCTGACTCTGGTATGTAAAGAAAATGAACTGAAGATGAGGAAGGAAAATTTTAAATGGAAACTGTATCTCCCCTGACAGAGTTTGAGAAATAAAACTTTTGGTTGACAGGTTATCTTTTGACTATATTATCTCTCTGTGTCTAGGCTCTGAGATTCCTAACTTTCCACTTGTTATATTTGGGATATGGGTATGAGAAATGTGATGGCTTTTAGACCTAAATAGCAATACCCAGCTGCACATTAGAGTAAATCCATGCCCCTGATACCAACATATGGCATCATCACTGCTTAATATGAAGATAGAAGGGCACAAATGGGGGAAATAGCATCAGCAGAAACCATGCTTGTTCATGGAATGCTATTAAAAATCCACAAGAGCTCTCTGAAGCTACTGATTTATTACCTCAGAGCTTCAGATTCTCCCTTCAGCACCTTCTCTGCTAAAACAGTCTGGGTTCCTTGTGCACATCTCTTTTACAATGAGCATGACAAGAACACTGGTGGTAAAAGGTGGTAATGGAAAGTGGCATGAGGAAAAGAAAGCTCCTGTTCCACTGGGCTGCTACATTTTGTTTTTCTTTGTTCCTGCTCTCTCATCCATCTGATTCATGGGGCATGTATACATGCGTGGGTAGGGACATCCAGTGTTGCTCCGCCTTAGCCATGCACCTGAGAGGCAGTTCTTTGGCGAGCTCACAGATGAAGTGAAGTCTGGTTATGATATTGCTATTGCCCTTTCAGCATAAGTAATTCCCAACTCAGATCCAAGTCTCAAATTTCTCTGCAGACCCACTCAACAACTACGCCACAGACGACTGTTTCCTGGGCAACTTATCTGCACATGGGCTGCAACGTCACCTTCTCCAAAGAGGTATAACCCCCACTTGGGAATATTAGTTTCCTAAAGACTACTGTAACAAAATATCACTTGATATCAAGTCACTGGCAAGGCCCTGCTCCATATGAAACTTGTAGGGGAATCCATCCTTGCCCCTTTCTAACTTCTGGTGGTTTTCCTATGTGAAGAAAATTAGCAAAATTTGGATTACTCACAGAGAAAATAACCTGCAGAGTTTGAGTTGACCATAGCATATTACTATAACAAAGAGATAGCATAGAAATCAGCTGTGAAGCGCTATGCAAGGTATCTCAACACCCCAACCTTCACGCTATGACCAACAGAATAAGGAAATACCTCAAGAGACAGGAACCCATATCCACAACCACTTCATGATAGATTTCATCTAGAGTTCTTACATTTCTAACACCTAAACTAGATCTGTCATACAGATAAAGATCCCAGGGAGTTCAAGTGTGCATTTCCTATGCTGCAGGTATGTTAGAAAAGTACATATGCCCACAGAAACAAATGCTTTGTTACTTAAGTATGTTGTTTAAATGTGATTTTTTTTTTTTCTTTTGAGAATTGTCCTTTGTTCCCTAGGCTATACAAAATGTATTTTAACTTCAGGGGACAGGGAAAGCAGCTGGCCCAGACATTCTGCTTTCTCTCAGGGTTATCCTTTAACTTTAACTCTGAATATAAAATTTTCCGTTCTTCCAGACACCATCATTAACTTTTTGCAGATGACATCAGTCATCTTGATGTGTTTTGACTTGCAGCTGCTTCACCTCAATCTCTGTTTTCTTTGTTAATGGCATTTCATTTTATTTTATTATTTTACTAAAGTAACATTGCACTAAAACATGTGCACCATCAAGAATTAACATATGTGTATAGTACATTAAGTTTACAAAGTTCACTGCTAAAAGTACAAATCTATCCTTCACCACACCACTGTCTCCTTTTTCTCAATTTCCCATTTTCCTTCCCCCTTTCCTGTTGATAAGTACTAATTTATTTTAGAGTTCAAAAGTTTGGTTTTTTTTTAGTTCATCTATTCATTTTCTCTATATGCCATATATCAATGAAATCATATGGTATTTGTCTTTCTGTCTGGCTTATTTCACTAAGCATAACACCAGCGAAATCCATTCATGTGATGCAAATGGAACCATTTCATTTTTTTATAAAAGCTGAATAGTATGCTTTTTAAGTGTCTTTGTCTTCAAGCGGTTGGCATCTTTTGAGGAGACCAGTCAGGCTGTATTAGGAGGTTCAGTCTACTCCATTGTTGCGACATCTTAACTAATTACACTGGAAAAAAAAAAAACTATTTTAAATAAAATCACACACAGTAAGATACTAGGATTTCAACACTGTGGTGGGGAAAGTTTTACCAGAGTAGGAAAAAGACCTTCCACATTTATTCTTCCTTAGATATATCCTCTTTTAGCCTTAGGATAGCACTTAAAGTTCTCATTACATCTTCATACTTTTCAATCATAGTTTAATAAGTCTTAATGTTAAATTTCTCTATTTAAATTGATGTATAAGTTCTGTCTTTTGATTGAATCTACACTAATAGAGACCCTATGGAGAACATGCTAAGTTTGAAACGATATTTGGAAGTCTTCAATTTTGAACTGAATGTTCTGATTAGAAAATGAGATGTATGTATGAAGTGATGTTTTCCCAAAATACCTTGTGAAATTATAAGCTAGCTTTTATTTTTAATGAAGCCTCTATATAAGCTCAATTTCTTAATAAGTTGGAATCCATTTTAAAGGGACAAAGAGATAACATACTAGAAATTCTAAGCTAAACTGTGGAACTAGGAAAGCGGTAGAATTGAGAATATAAGATAAAAAAAATTAAATTATTAAAACCATTACGAGTATTATTTGAGATTAGCAAAGAAAACCTATGAATTGGAACAAAGATAAATGAATTCATATTGAATGGCAAGGAGTTATGTGTGAGCATGCATGTTTTATCCTTAAAATTATGAGTAAATTTGCTGTTCAAACTGCCTTATCGATCACATTATCCTGATTTGATATATCAGACTCCTAACCTAGTGTGAAAGGAAACAAAATAAAATATGGGCAAAGATATTGGTGAAAAAATATTCATATATCATTTACATGATATATGATTTATATGATATATAAAAAATATTCATATATCATTTACCATATGCTAAAAGAAACAGTTCTAAGTATTTTATGTAGAATTCATTCAATCACAATGATAGTCCAAAGACTGCATATCATTATAAGTTAACACTTTAATACATACCTACGGACTGGACTGTCATTGTAATCAAATAAATTCTACTCAAAATATTTAGAACTACCTCCAGCATATGGTAAATGTTAAATGAGTATTTGTTTTATGTTTTTTTTTAATTTTATTTTTTTTAAATATTTGTTTATTTATGCATACAAGTGATGGGGTACAGGTCAGAGGTGTGGGGGGGTGAGAGGATTCACCAGAGACAGAGTAAGGAGCAGAACTGGCAGATCCACTGAAATACACCGCTGAGGGGAGCAGTGTATGAGACAGGAGAGTTCTGCTGTGCCATGTGAGTCACTTCCCTGGCCTGAGTTCGAACTCATGCTGCAGTGACTGCAGATAGCTTCATGTGCTGTGACTTAATACATTGTGCCACCAGGAAGGCCCTATTTTTATTTTATTATACACCAGGTACAATATTATTTACTGTAATTCACAAAAAAAGAGATTAGGACATTTTCTTTTTTAAGCTGACTATAGAAGTTAAGATATTCAAGTAAAATTCAATTTATCAATTTAAATCAATTATTATTAATAATATAAAATTTGGAGGCATTGATATGATAAAATGAATACAATTAGCATGGTTTTGTATGATATATGGATATTACTGATCTAATTATCTTATTATCTGTATTACAAAACTGTGCCCCATGAAGCATTTTAACCAGGAACTTAACTAGAGTTTATGCCTCCTGAAGTGTTTCTTTAAAAAGTTTTAATAATATGAAAAGACTTGCTGACTGGAAGAAAAATAAGCAGAATACAGGATGACTCAGGGCCTCTCAGTAAGCACCCTAAAATTTAGGATCAATATATTACTTAATGCTCTAGAGTATTCTTTTTCATGTGGAAATGCTTGAGTCAAACTTCAGCTCAGTTTTTCCATTAAATCTCTTAATATTCAGAGCTTCTCTTCAGAATTTAAAGATCTTCTTTGAACATACAATTTGCAACAGCTACCAACTGGGAATATCCAGCCTCTCAAGCATAATGAATGGAAAAGTGGTTTCTGGGCCCATCTGGCCATCTGTGCTAGGCAGTTCCAAGCAAACACCCTGAAAAAATTGATTTTGCTTGCAAATTTATAAATTTGGTCCTAAAGTCTCTGTGTTTGCTTAGTATTCCTCCACTGGGCAGCATAGATACTAAATGGTAATGACAAACTCCGATATGAACATTTAGGTGATTATTTCAGATTCCAAACACCTGAGCCAAGAGTTGGTTGCTAGTCAATAATCCCAGTTGTCCTCCAGCTGCCATGTGACTTGCTTCATATGTAATCTGGGAAAAGATCATATATTTCACCCTATTTCTCCCCACATAGGCACTATCTCTGATCTTCAGGTCTTTCTATAATTGCTTCAATCAATGTTATAACACATTAGTGGTTATCTATGGAAAATCAATTCAGAACACTATAATTAGTAAGCATTATAAGCCTGGAGATGTTATTGCAAAGCATTCAATTCCAGGAAGGTATTTATCTATAATAAAATTTATATACAATTACCTATGACATTTACCAAAACTGACTTGGTTGATGCTTAAACCTTGGATTTCAGTTATTTATTTGAGATACTACATATCATAGCTTTTATGATAGTTTTTGAAACAAATTGGGTCAAAATATTTTTTCATTGAATATATAATTTAAAAATATGTTCAGCAGGGAGATTCAATTTTTCACACCATTGATGAAATAATTTTAATGCTCCTTATGTATCAGAAAGTCATACTAAAAAAAACAAAACATGTTTTAACTTTCAATTTATAGTATACAATTTTTTCATTGAATCTCTCTCTCTTTCTCTTTCAGAATAACAAGCTGTTAACAGTTAAGACTGATTTCAGGCATTAACTTAAGGAATGCAGAGTAGCTGTTCAAAAAGTTAAGTGTCAAAATGGAAACCTCTTCTGTATCATAGGGTGTATGTAATCACATAATGGAACAAATATTTAATTTGTATAATATTTTCACTAATACTATATCCAAGATTTTATATGTATCAGAATTATATGAGGAGTACTTGTTAAAATATAAATTTCTGGGCCTTCACCCAATAAATTCTGACTCAATAGAACTAAAGTGACATCTATCTTTTGAAACCAACCAGATGAGTCTTAGGTTTGTGACCAGATATGGCATCCTTAATAACAACAGTTTCTATTTTAAAAAGATATTTCATATTGTTCAAGCATTCCTTCATATATCTCTTGATAAATAATTCCTGAAGTTCTTGTCTTTGTTCTTTGCATAGTAAAAATATAATTTCCCCTTTATTGTTTATAATGGTTATGCGAACTGTCAAAAAGTTCAACAGCAAAACAGAGATTCAGATCTACTCCTTTATTCTATTTTTTTCCAACATGTGACCCTACCACCTTATAGGCCAGTCTACGTAGCATGGGGTATAACTGATAAATAAAACTATAATATTCATATTAACATGCCTCTATTTTCCAGATAACTTACAATATTCAAATCAATTTACAAAAGAAAAGGAATTCAGTAATGTCTATCCTTCTGAAATAGAAGAAGCAACTTTGTATTAGTTTTATTCTATGAAATATAAAAAAATAGATTGAGCTCTTGCAATGCTAGCATAATAAACAACAAATTAAGAGCATCATTTCCTTTGGAGAATGGCTAGCGTAGCTGTAAATGGCTTCCTTCCTTCCTTCCTTCCTTCCTTCCTTCCTTCCTTCCTTCCTTCCTTCCTTCCTTCCTTCCTTCCTTCCTTCCTTCCTTCCTTCCTTCCTTCCTTCTTTCCTTCCTCCTTCCCTCCCTTGCATACTTTCTTCTTCCCTCCTTCCCTATCTCCCTCTCCCTTTCTTTTTTCTTTGTAAAGTTGGAACATGGGCAAATTACATTATTTGCAGCTGTCGGTTTAATTAGATTTTTTTAAAAATGATATGACATACTTATCTAGAAACATCTAAGTAAATGATGAAATTAAACAGGAAATAAGTAGCAGAAAATGGTTGCCTCTGAAAAGCTGAAGCTGGGAGTAGGGAAATGGAAGATGGGAGTGGGAACTCTTATTTTTTGTTACAAATAACTCAGTACTAATTGATCTTTTAAATGATACAATACACTTTTCAATAAACGCAAAACTTAAAAATTTAAAGGAACTAACTAGCTAATACTGCTTTTTGTTGATTTTTTTCCTAAAGTTCTTTTGTTTCACTATTTTCTACAAGCTCTTTGTTGTTTTCTACAAGTAACTTAATTAGATAAATACCATATGGAAATTTTTCTAGAGAGAAAGAATAAAAAAGAATTGTATATTTTTAGTCACTATTGATTTTCACTGTTATGTTTACACTATTTTGATCTGAGCTTTCTATTGTATGAGTATTTGGCTTGCCTGAATACTTTTTAACTTTTTCAATTTCTTCCAAAGCCTCAAAATATTTTATTAAAGATCAATTCTTTTACCATTTGTATCTTTCATTTTAATTCAGTGTTTCTGTTTCTGTGAATCTAATAATCACAAATATAATTTGTTCTTTCTTCAAGTAGCTTCTTAGTTTATCTCAATGCTGTGGGCTTCCGCTTGCACTGGGTTTGTTTACCACTTCAGCAATCTGTAAGGCATTTGAATCTGTCAATCCCTGATTTCATTAAGATTAAACTTGCTTTAATGTTGCCCCCTGGTTTAGATGCAGTGAATTGAAAGATAGAAACCAGGTTGCTTTCATATGGAACTGTCTGTGTGCTATGTTATTTTGTCCTTACTTCATTTTTTGTGTAAATTCTATATCTCAGGGAGCTACAAAAGATCATTGACATTCAGATTAAAAACACAACTACTTCATAAATTCTATTATTTGAAAAAGGGAAAAGTACATTTTATAAGATCCCTAAGAATTTTAAGTGTCCTTATAAGAATCAAGGTTTCTTTAAAATTTCTTTTATATGTTATTGACACAAACAAATACAGAACTCAAGAAACAGCCTATACATACGGTGGTTTTAAATGTCCCCTCAAATATTTGCATATACTCTTCCTATTAGCTGCATGGCCTTGGAAATATTGCTTAACTTCTCTGTGCCTCAGTTTTATTTTCTCTAAAATGAGATTAAAATATTATCACCATTATAAGAACAAATGACTTAATAATAAAGCTAACACTGTTCATTGCACTTACCGTGGGTAAGGTATTGTTTTAGTCTATTTATGTATAGTGATTATTTAATCCTCAAAACAACTCATGACTTATTTTTAACAACATCTAAATTTTATAAATTAAGTAACTGATGCTGGGCAATGACTAAGACTATAGACATGGTTTCTAATCTTAGGGGATTTATTTGGAAAACAGAAAATAAACTATTAAAATTAAGTGATTAATTTGTGATCTGGGCACATACAAGGTGGAATCTCAGGAAATAACAGGAGGTCCCAATCTACTCTAGAGTTGAAGGAAAACAATACAGAGCACAGCTATTTCCATTTGATGGAGTGAAAGCTGAGTTCTATGGAGTTCTAAAGATGACAACAAAGATGGTCTCAATAGGTGTACTTTGGCAGATGGACATTAAAGGAGAGTACAGAAGAGAAGGGTTTATAGAGTGAATGGAGGAAAGATGGGGCTGCTTGTTCTCTAACATTATTCACAAATGCCATCTGGATGGGGAAGGTTAGCAGAGAGGAGTCCAGAGCTGACCAAGGGCAGAGATCAGATGTGACCAGGTGCAATTGCATCTATGCTTTGACTTTCAGAGAAAAAGGACAGAGCAGAAAGTCACTCTTTTTACTCAACTTCACTAATTCCTTTTAGTCAACATAAGAAACCACTATATGTCAGGTCCTACTGAGAAACAACGGGGGACTATTACAGATAGAGTCCCTGCGCTTAGATCCATAAACTTAACAAAAGTAAATACTTTACCAGTGAAATCATACTCCTCTACAGGGAGAAAGTATTTTAAAGGTGATATTTTTTAGAAAATGCAGATGTAGGCTCTAATTGAGATTCCTTTTAATGACAGGATTGGTATATAAGGTTAGTCCATTGCCATAGTATAAAGAATAGGATGTATGAAAAATTGTCAGAAATAAGGTGGTTTCCCTGTTGTTCTGCTCTAGTAACAAATCAAGATCACAAAAGCATTAATTCAAAATATAAACCAACATTTACCACCTTTGAACAGTAATAATGATAATGATGACAATGGTATGCTAATAGTAATCATAGAAAAAAGGTTTAGTGTTCAAAACCTGTCAGAAAGTGTGACAAATTTTCTACACATAATATGTCACTCAATACTCACGCACTTTTCACATTACAAATTTTCACAGATTTGTAAGTCTGTATAAACAACATTTCTCAATTGTTGGCACATATCTGTATTTATCCAGAGGCTATGATAAATCAATCTCCCCAAAACATATCGTAAATAATCTGAGCTTTAATTTTATAAACAATTCACCTTTATTACAATAAATTTCTATAAGAATCAAAATCATAAGAGGAACTCTGGAGAAATTCCTCATGCTTCTTCCTTAATGCCTTCTCATTTTTCCCCAAGGAAGGAAGTACAATATCTGACAGGTGAATGGTTATAGAAAGCTTTCTTTCCATTTTCCTCTGTAAGATACACAAACATTTCTGTTCTTATATGTGTGGGCTTATTAGAATAGCCTGAACACACAGGTTGCTATTAAGGAGGTAAGAATAGATTTGAGGGGATAGAATGGTTTGCAATTATGGGTGAGTGAAATTAATTCAGGAAAAGTATCAGGAAGGCCAGTTGTCACCTAACATGTAACCTGGGTTCCCCAACTCAGATTCACCAATAACCAAAAAATATTTCAATCTATATCTAACTCACATGATTTCAATTGGTTTGCAACTTAGGAGAAGAAAGGACTAATAAATATTTTCAAGAAATAAAGAAGCCCACCAATAATTATATTGAAAATTGGGATATATGATATAATAGTTCTTTTTATCTGCACAGTTTGCAAGATCTCTCAACTGCCCATTTGGTTAAGGAATATCATAGGAGTGTGATGAGTCATTAAATAAATCTCAGGTGTTGGAGTGGAAAACACTGCTGGGAGATTATATAGAAACCAATGAAACAGCTGAGGTCTAAATTTCACAGTTATCAGTCTTGGGTACATAACATGCAGATCTGTTTCTGCACCAATGTCTCCAAACAATAACAATCTGAGATAATAAGAAACACACACCAGAAACCCTTCAACAGTTTCCATTGTTCTCAGGATAAATTCTGAAATATTTGACTGGCTCAATCAGGATTTATGTTGGACCACAATCTCGCCAACTCTTGTTACTCTGCATTCTTCAGCCCAACACCCAACATTTTCCCTCTTAACACAGGGTCTTTGTATGAGATGCTCTCTGTTTGGAAAGTTCTCTGCACCCTTGCCTGGTTAACTGCTATTATGATTCTTATTTCAGCTTAAGTTTCTCTACCCAGGGAACCTTTCTTGACACTCTAGCTTAAGTTATTGATAGTGATTTACCCTCTCATAATTTTCTCTCTCTCTCTCTCCTCGCCACTTTCCCCCTTTCTTGCCCACTCTCTCTCCTATTCCAGTCATATCCCACTTGTGATGTTTAATTTATCAATGAGATCACTTAACACTTTCACTCTAGATTACAATTTCATAAAGGTAAATAACACATAATTTTGCTCACCTATTATATACAATAGAGTTTAGTAGAGTGTTAATAATTGTCTGTCAAATTAATAAATAAAAGAATGAATGCAAATTAATGAAAAATTAAGGTCACCCAAGTGTATATATGCAGAGATACTGATTAAATAGACTTTATGGGTCTTAGAATCCAGGATCTCAGTCCATCTCAAGAAGATATTTCATACATTAAAATACTTTAATACTACAATAGACTAGTAGATTATATTTTCTATAATGTTCATCTCATCTTAGTGACCTTATATTTAAAAAAAAATCTGCTGTAATACAATGAAGTTATTTCCTTGTTACTAACAAAATTACCCCACTTAAAAGACCTAATTCAATGGCCTCCTGATGGTGCAGGGTTTAAAGTCTCCTGCTATCAAGCTATCACCAGCTGCTGCATCATGAGTTTGATCCCTGGCCAGGGAGCTATTCCACATGGTGTTGCAGAGGTTTTCTGTCTTGCCTGCTATTCCCCTCATTAATGTATTTCAGTAGATCTGCCTGTTCTGTTTTCTGCTCTGTCTCTGGTGAAATCTCTCACCCCTACATCTCTGGCCTATACCCCAGTTCTTGTATACATAAATAAATAAATAAAAAATAGAAAGGATAATTCACATATATGGAACCATTATTACATATTATCTTAACTATCAAACACTAGTGAATTTCCTAAAATTATAAATCATTCCCCAAATAAATGTTGCATATTCAACAATCTTATATTTCCTTTGATTTGGAAAAGAAAATCATAAGATGATGGGACACAGAATGAGAACCAGATTACTTTGGAGGAAAAAATAATCAGAGCACAGGGTTTTAATTTATTTCAGAAATCACTAGTCATGTGCAGGATTAATGTAAATAACCTGAACATCTGTGTGAATAAGGGAAATGTTGCCTGCTCTGTCTTCTTCACATAAAATGATGTGGCCTCATCTCTTGATAACACAATTCAAAATTAAAATAATCACAGGTTATCTCTATGCTGCATTATTTCAGAAAGCATTTTAGTGAATTCTAAACCTGTATCATACTCTTTCAAAGCCAGGAAGTATTGAGGTTAAGAATACAGCATCTTAAACCACTTACTGGCTGTGTGCCTCAGACAAATCATTTCACCTCTCTTTGTGCCTTACTTTTCTATCATTGGTATGTAAGAGATAATACCAAATATCATATTGTGTTATCATATAGACAAAATGAAATAGCATATTGAAGACAGAGTAGACATCAATAATTTATAGGACAGGAGTTGTGAAACGTCCATAGTCTAATCAATCAGTTCTTTATATTGCATGGTATGGGTAATAACAGTTTATTGATCTCTTCACCACAGGATGCTGTAAATTTTTAGGTAAATAAAAGAACCATCTGTGTATTTAACATTTTGGAACTATTGAACTAAGGGTAAACTAACTAACAATTGGGATTTACTTTAAAGATATTTATCACTTTTAATTTACTGCCCATGTCTACCATTTTTAATTCAGTTTGACTTGGTTTTCTCTTGTCCAAGAATGAGATGGGTGCCTAGTTCTTCTGATTGGTTTGCACTTTCATCTCTCAGATTAGACCTCCAACATTTCCCAATTGTTTGGCCTCTACACTGGTTGACTGACTTTACTTGGTCTTGAGGGTATTTCATTTTATGATTTGGTAAACTCTTTTCTACATTTTATGTCGGTTACTTCCCCAGACAGATTTAATAGTGAAGAAACTGGAGGTGTAACCTAATAACTAATGTTTGCAAAAACCACTAGAATTTTACCTAGTGCTACTTATCATGACCTCAAGGCCAATCCCCATTAGGTGAAGCAAGTTCACTTTGAAGTCCATTTAAATCAACTTGTAAAACTGCCTGAGGCACTAACAGACAATTACTGGAGTTGAGATATAACTAATGCCTTCTCACCAGCCACAAATAGTGTTTCTTAACCCAAACAGAAATCCAGAAATCGGGTAAGTTTTGCATGATTTGCTTTTTAAGAGACCAACTTCATTGTTCACATTTGTTTTATCCTCTGGGAGCTGATAACTCCTTTTGTTAGGGGGAAAGGTAGTCCTGAATGGATTACACAGATAGGTTTATGGACTCTAACCCCCATTCCAGACCACAGGTATTCCAGAACCACAAATCCAATAAGGTGATTATCAAAGAGTAAATCACTGAAACCTAAGGGTGAAGTTAAGCATCCAGGCTAGCTATAAAACCAGAGGTAAGCCTTAAGCTCTCTCTTCCTTTGGAACCATCTCATTTAATTCAGAGCCAGCTCTCAACACACCATTGCATTCCAACTCAAAAAATGTAGTAAAATACTTACAGATTTGTATCCCTCTCTTCTCTTTGTAATATATCTACTTTATTTCCCTTCTTTTGTAAAATAAAACCCTTTAATAACTTTTGTCACGTATATCTAAATTTAAGGCTTATTTTAAGTCTTCTAAATGTGCAGGTAAAAATCCAATTAAAAAAAAAGCATTTTATATTAAAATTACCCTGTAACACTTTCTTTAGAACCTAAAAGTTGTAGGGATTAAAGAGATATCAGAGAACCCACTATTGCCAGGGGCATGTTGTGAGCCCTTCCCCCACACACTTTCATCACCAGCTTGTCTTGCTCCTGGCATATGTTTAACTCCACCTATGAATCAGAATTATGAACAGCTACAGGATTTTATCCTTGCTTGTGTTCATAAACAATTTCATCCTCTTACCCAAGACAATGATAGGAATCAAGTATCCCTGACAGCCTAGAGGAAGACACATTCCTACAGCAGCTTTTAAAACTCTTCTAGGACCAAAGTGATTACAATTCTACAGAAATGGCAATTATAAAGATTTGCTGGCCATGGTCAACAAAATGTATTTGGGTGTGTACAGACTTTATATAGCCCCCAAGAATGTTTAATGTAGTGAAATAAACAAGAATTTCCGAATTTGACCTAACTAACCTGTCAGAAGGCATTCAGAGGTAGTCTAAAAGCAGAGTTTTGATCCTCTATTTCCTTCTCTATGTTCTCAGGCAGAACAATAATATCTCTTGAGATAAAACTCACACTTTCTTTTCCCACCATACTGACGTTTAATTCTTCCATTCAAAGTTAAATATTGTCCTGTCCTTAATTTGCTAATGGTAAAACCCTAAATCCATATTTTGGCTATTCTCTGGTAGGCTAGCTGCCAAGCACAGGTAGTGAGTTTTACATTCATTGTCCTTTTTGTATACAGGGGTGGGGAGAGAAATCCATGTCATGTTTATAACACTGATGCACTTTGTAAGCTGTCAAAAATATGTAGGACTGCAAGTGATTGAAAAATAGAGATTTTTAACTTGTGAATATTGTAATTCTGAAAGAAAATTAAGAAACTATATTTAATACATTAATAAAATTATATTTATTATATATATAGTCATTATATGAATAAATATACATACCCTCATTTCAGCCTTGTGATAATTTGTCTGATTATATATCCATTTCACAAAATGAAATGGTAGCATAGAACAATGAAGTGATTTTCAAAGGTCATATAGCAAAATAAATGGCAGAGTTGGGTTTTGGAACCAAATTCATCTGGCTCCAGTACAAGAAATACTTAAGGAATACTATAGGCACTTGGCAGTTTACAAATATAAATATTACTTATGTATTTTTTGTCTTAAAGAACTTTACTGATAGAAAATCAGATAAATTACTTATATAGCATTGAATGCTGAGTTCAATAATGTAGACTGGGATCATAGGTCATAGCTCCCAATTGCTTTATCCCTTGAATGGAAGAGTTAGCCAGATCCTTAATGAAATGTAACCAAACTTTCATGGCTGTAAGTCCACTCATCCAGCCCACATAAAGTAGCCTGATTATGAATACTATTCCTAAATCCTACCAAAGAGAAAGTACAGAATGCCTGTGTGCTCATTATGTCTATAATGAAAGCATAATGTAGCTTTCAAACCCCTCTCAGACCAGCTTTTATGATCATAGAGGATTCTACCCAACAGGATATCATTGCTAGTCCCTAGATCAGTCAGTGCCATGACTGCCCCATGCTGCCTCTCACATTCGCTTCAGCTATGGTCTTCAGACCATGACCACTCTGTGCACAGAGAGGAGAGAAAAAGCACATTTCCTTGCAAGGTAAAACCTGTATTTAATGCAAGGGTTTCCTATGAGTAAGAGAATGTTTAAAATGTTTTAACTGGATTTATGCTACTTCATTCTCATATTAAATCTATGTGGTAGGTACAAGCTTTGTCCCAATTTTCATACAAGAATACCATAGCCAGAGAAGATAAACAACTTATCCAGTCACCTGATTAGCAAGTAATTAAAAAAAATAGTTATGAGAGAGAGAGAGAGAGAGAGAGAGAGAGAGAGAGAGAGAGAGGAAGGAGAGAATAAACTTGGTAGAATCACAGCAAAATGAAAAAACAAGAGACTGAAAGAAGTATTTTAAAGTTAGAAAAGACAACATCCTTTGTCAGTTTCAGTAAAATAGACAAAGGACAGATGGGAAAATAGCAGTTTAAAAATTAGTATTGTATTTGACATTTAATAAATTAAAACTCCTGTATCCGTATTCTCACACAGTGATTCTGTTGCTACCTTTAGGATGGTTACATTTTTTTTTTAGGGTTAGCGATGGTTTTGGCATTAAATAAAAATCACAAATGTACATGGCACTGTTAGAATATGAGTTTATGTTTGCAAGATGAATATCTTTCATGAATTCCACTACCTCTGTGACTATCTGTATAAAATCTAATTCCTAAAATCTTAGTGCAGGGGTCTTCGTAAATGTGAAACATGAACCTGCTGAGTTCCCAGTCCTAGGCCCTTTTCGCTAGCACAGCATGGACTGACTTAAGTGCCTTAAGAAATCATTTGGCCTTTACAACCACTTTTCATTTTAACAGAATGGGGCAAATCTGGTTCAAACAACACATGAAGGGGGAGATCCTACACCTCTAAATCATTAATGACATTGTGAACTAACGTTCCCTCACTAAAAATAAATTTAAGAATGAATACATCGCAAAGGGAAAAAAATAAGATGCTAATCAAAGGACCATCAATTCGTAAGAAGTGACACTGCCAGGATAAAAACCGAAATCTGTCTATTCCAACATCACACAGCTGTCTAGTCATTAGACAGCAAAAGAATGAAAATGAAAATTGCTGGTGGTAGGAAGATCCTGTCTGTCACCTGTGTCATCCTCCTGAGCATCTTCAGGTAGGTTCCTATCACTTACAGTAAATGAAAAATGCAAGGGAACAGATTTTTCTCCTAGGCCCTCCAAAAGGAATTAGCTCTGCTGACTTTAGGACTTCAGATTAATGAGACTTATTTCAAAATTCTGACCTCTAGAATCATGTCTATGGGGAGAATGGAATACTTCAGAAAAATGACCAGAGATATCTAAAAGGAATATTTATTTGGGGAGAGATCAGCAAATTAAATGTGCAGCTAAAATAAAATGTGTTGTCTGTCTGGTTGAATCAATCTCTTTTAAATTTTTTTCTAAAGTATGAATTACTTTACATACACAAAAGGAAAACTTTGTTTATAGTGGTCGTTTTAAATTTTGAGAGTTAGGAATAAATCCTAAGTCTTTGTTTGAATGTTTTGCCTCTTGGGGAAGAGACTAGACTGGTAACTTCTATTCTGTCAGATAATTTCCTAAACATTAAAACTAAAATTGAGTAAAAAAACAGTCTAACAATAGTCTCCCATAGGTCACTTTTCTATTACTTGTTTGGATCACAAAAAGGCTTCTCCCACTACTCCTTCCTCTCAGTCATGAGCTTCTGAAGATGGTCTTTGCTCCATCCCCTTCCATCACCTACATTCTGCTATTCCTAGGTAGAGCTGCCAAGTAAAATGGAAGGTGTCATACAATATTTAGGGTATTTATACTAGAAGTCATTTGCTATGTAATTCAAATTTGACTGGGTAAGCTTTAATTTTATTTGCTAAACCTTAAACATTAGTAGCAGAAGACATTATGCATATTTTTTAGATTCTATTATCAACACTTTTGCTCTTCAGTACCATAAACAGTTAAACTATCCTCTTCTTTAGGTTCCATCTCCATATTCAATTACAAATATATTTATATAATCTGATTTTTCATCATTTTTTGAGTTTGTGACTTAAAACTCTATAAAAACACATCCTAAAAGAAATGTTAAGGGTGGGGAAAATGAGACGAGGAGAAACTAAGTCAATCGGTTTTTGGAGAACGGAGTAGAGAGACTAGAAATATATCCATCAAATATAACCTCAAATGTTTTCTAATATGTACTTTTTAATATGTAAAATATGTTTTAAATTATGTAAAAATATTAGTATGACTATACTACAAATGAAAAAAGGTAAGACATCATATTTAAAATAGCATTCTGAAAAGGCTAAAATTGCCAATAACTACCAAAATGTATGTATACATGTTTGGAAACCTCAGAACTGATCTGACACAAAAATAACAAATTCTTACACTTAGCTAAACAGTACACACAGAATCTAGGCTAACATATATTTAGATTCCTCTATGTGTTATGGCTTTTATATAGCAGGAGTTAATGGCATGTGGATTTTTTCTTTAATTTTCTTTGGATAAAAAGTCATTTTTAAGATTCTTAGGATAGAAAGATAAAATTATTCTCATAATTCAATAAAGTAATAAAGGAGACTATCAAAGAAATGAAATTAGGGATGTAGTCTAATTGGTGTTAAAATGTCAATATCCCAATAACCATATGCCAGCAGTAAAGTCAACTTAATTAGTATTTTTTCTTATCGAGCAATAAATCAAGTAGAAGACTGATTGCAGAAAAATCAGCTGACTCTTATGAAACTTTCTGGAATTGGTTTTCTAAAAATGAAGATGCCTCTAGATAGATCAGAAAACTTGAAACTATTTAGATAATATAAGGATTCAGAACATCACATATAATCTGTATAATCTTCCCAGTGCTTTTCACAGGTATCTTTGTAATACTTTAGCTTTTGCTAATTCTTTTAAATAGAAGGCAGTAAACAGAATATCCAAGCAAACAAACAAACAAAAAACTTCTGGAGGTATTAGAAGGAATATAATTGAATATGGTATATGAAAAATAAATGCTAATGTATTTTATTTTCATAAATGATAATTAAAAAATTACTTAGTTGTATGCAGTCTCACCAATTGAAAAGAAGTACTCTCCCTGGTTCATGAAATAGTTACATATTATATGGAGAGAAGATGTTAAGGTTTGTCAAAACTTAACACTTCAATCCTTCCCTGGCTCGAGTTTCCCTTTGTTTCTCATGATAGCATTTAATGTACTGATTCTGGTCATTTGGTGGCTGAACTTATTTCAGATACTTCATTTCTTTCTTAAATCAGATTGCCCAAGTTCTGCATACATTGAAATAAAATCAACTGTTTATGTGTCTTTGTTATTTTCAGTACTCTCATATTTTTAAATTCATGACTTTTCTACTTTGTCACTATTGTCTCCTAGAGGTTTTATAGTTGATTCATCTTTTTAATGATTTTATTTATTTATGCATACAAGAGCTGGGACATAGTCCAGAGACATGGGGCGGGGGTGAGAGGATTCACCAGAGACAGAATGGGGAACAGAACAGAAAAACAGACTGAAGTACACTGCTGAGGGGAGCAGTGGGAGAGGCAAGAGAGGTCTGCTGAGCCATGTGGGTCCCCTCCCTGGCTTGGGATTGAACTGGTACTGCAGGGACTGTGGAAGCCCCACAGTATGGTGCTTAATCCCTTGTGCCGCCAGGGAGGCCCAGATGATTCATCTTTTTAAAGAATCAGTTTATTTGTTGGTCATCTTTTGTCTTGCTTGATATAATTAGTGAAACCATCTGGGTTTGGGGTTTTCTTCATGTGTAGGTTTATCACCATAAATTCACATTTTCAGTTGATGGAGGTAGTTCAGATTTTCCATTTTTTTCTTTCAAAAATTGAGAGAATGTAATGAATTAAAAGTGTCCATGAATGTGTGATATTATCCCGTTTATGGCAGAATTCGTGTCCTTTTCTTTGAAAATATGAACTGGTTTTTTCAATGAGGTTCTCTTTGGCAGGACTCATGCCAGACCAGTTCTAGAATCAGTCCTTGAGGGGTCTCACAGCTTTGTTTTCTCCTTTCTCACTCATAGAATCCAGATGACAAATAAAGAAACTACCCTTATGGTGAGGTCAAATGGCTATATAGAGAGATCTGACTTTCTTTCTTAGTCCTGTCCCAGACAGTCATGAGGGAGCCATCTTGGTCCCTTCAGCCTGGCTGCTCTCTGACTGCAACTGCATGAGTGACCCCAAATGAGACCAATGGAATAATTACCCATTGGATAGAGATTAAGGAGATAAAGAGTAATTGTTTTGAATTTTGCTACTAACTTTTGGAATTTTTGTTACAAAATAGTATTTTGTATCAAAATAGTATCATTACAAGCAAAAAAAAAAAAGCTGAAATATATACTATTGCTAGTAGGCAGAAACTTGAAGTGCTTTAGGAAGCAGTACAGTGGAAGGACAGTGAATAATTTTTTTGTGATGAAGTAAAATAGACAACTTGTGTTCTAAGTGGTGGAAAATGTAGCAACACTGTCACTTGCAGTAATGAAAACAGCAAATGCATGTAATGAATTTTGTGGCTTTAGCTAAGGAGATTTTCTTGCAGCATATTAAATATACTGACTGGTTTATTCTGTCTGTATATGCTGTATGTGGAGAGAGGAGAACTAAATAACAAATATTCAGTTATTAAGCAGAATTTAGAGGAAGTATTTCCAACCCAAGACTTGTAAACTTAAAACAGTTTTTCATCCTTAATTCCTGCCAGCAAAAGATTTTCAAAATAACTAATGGCTGCTTTAACAGGAAAAATCAAATATAGTCATGATAGGAAAACATAAGGCATCAAGATCAAGATGTTAATGATTTCTGAGCAGGTCAGCTTTCTGACACCTGCATCCAGTCTTCAGTCTGTAGCTTCCTGTGTCTGTAGATGTTATAGAGATTTGCCCTGCACATGCACAGCCCAGTCTTGATCATGGGTCTATAATGAATACTAATACAGGTCTCTACTTCCTCCCTCTGCACAACATTTGCTTTCCTCCAGTAAGAAGAAATTCACATAATTTTCAATTTTCAAACACTTCTTCAGTTCTAATTTCTGATCTGTACCTTCTCAGTGCTACAGTTCACTTTCAATTTCTCTCTGTTCTCTGTGCTATTGTAATTATTCCCATTCAGAGAACTTGGATATATATGAGGTTCACTTGATGTACCCTGTAGTGGCAGGAAGGGTGGCACACGGTAGGTTCGGGATGGTTCTTAGCAGATGGGTCAAGGAAAGGGAGTCTTGGTGACTATTTATGCTTTTATTGCTCTCTACATCACAGGTGGTATCAGGTACATGGCAGGCATGGGTGCGGAGTAGGGGGCGGAAGACTGGCAGGCCTCCCTGCCCCCAGCACATCTCACCCTCTCAGCTGCTTCTTCTCTCTGCTGCTGCTGCTGCTGCTGCTGCTGCTGTTGCATTGGTCAGTACTGTCAGTACTGTCGGTCCTGTTGGTTCTGGTGGCCTCATGACGCTGCCCATTTAAACCCGTGTCAAACTCAGGTGCGCCCATTTGCGCATGCCCACCCTGGAATACTCAACAGCACTGCAGGTGTCCATCATCGCAGTGGTGGGAGGGTGGAAAGACCTGATTTCTCTAACCCTACATACCCCTATCTCAAGGGTCTCAGCCTCTCTGCCTACTGTCCATTGCCTAAAGACAGTTTCCCGAAATATCCAGTTTTGTAGTTGCTCTGATAGAAAGGAAAGTATAGTACAATCTAATTATGATTAGAGGCATACTTGTTAGGAGCTCATCTTATGTGCTCTTATTATCATTTTGTAAGAATATATTATAATTTTGGTACATGTTTCTGCTCTTTATCCTCAGAGTTCCAACATTGCGGAAAATATTTTCATACTAAAGAGTAAAATTCAAAATTTAAAACCCATGTGAGGGCAATGAATGCTTCTTTTTATTTAGAGAATAATGGTTTTTAACACTGTATTCCATTCACAGGTATAGGTTCCTATATCTTCAGATGTTTTTTATCACACCTTACCCATAACCAAAGAAAGCACCCATAATGGACCCCTCCCCCCTTTGCATCCCAGCTTTCTCTTCTCCATCTGGTAGCCTCAATTTTAGTCAGATTCTAGAGTTAAAGGTTGATCAGGTATTTCCACCCTCCCACCACTGATGATGGACACCTGAGGTGCTGCGAGCATTCCAGGGTGGGCATGCGCAAGTGAACACACATGAGTTGGGACACGGGCTTAAATGGGCGGCGTCATGAGGATGCCAGAACTGTGAGAACTGCGAGGACCAACAGACAGAATTGTGAGGATCGACCGATGAAGAAGCAGCAGCAGCAGAGATAGAAGAAGCAGCAGCCGAGAGGGTGAGATACGCTGGGGGCTGGGAGGCCTGCCAGACTCCCAGCCCCCCGGCACCCCTGCCTGCCATGTACCTGGCCACCTCTACTAAATAAAGTATGAAAAGCCACCGAGGGCTCCAAGACTCTCCTTCCTTGACCCATCTGCCTAGAACCATCCCGGACCTGCCTCCAGTGCCATCCCATCCTGCCGCTACACTTGGTTTCTTTGTTTTGTGTTTCTATATCCCATATGAGTGAAATGCCATCCAGCATTTATCTTTTTCCTTCTGACTTATTTCACTTAGCATAAACCTCTTGTAGTGCCAGCAAAGCACGGAGCAGTTTCTCCAAGATTCCAGCAGATGGATAAAGGGGAGTCCTGGATCCCTCAGTGCCTTTTCAGGTTTTTATTGCTCTTTATATCAGATGTGACCAGGTATACTGCAGGCAGGGAGGCCAGGAGGCTGGCTGGCCTCCTATCCCTCGGGGGAATCTTAACTGTTTCTGGGCTCTCTGGTCTCTCATGTCTCTGCTACCACTGCTACTTACTCTTTTCTCTCTGCACTCTCTCTCTCCCTGCGCTCTCTCTCTCTGCGCTCTCTCTGTGCTCTCTCTCTCTCTCTCTGTGCGCTCTCTCTCTGTGCGCTCTCTCTCTGTGCTCTCTCTGTGCTCTCTCTCTCTGTGCTCTCTCTCTCTCTGTGCTCTCTCTCTCTCTCTGTGCTCTCTCTCTCTCTGTGCTCTCTCTCTCTCTGTGCTCTCTCTCTCTGTGCTCTCTCTCTCTCTGTGCTCTCTCTCTCTCTGTGCTCTCTCTCTCTGCGCTCTCTCTCTGTGCGCTCTCTCTGTGCTCTCTCTCTCTGTGCGCTCTGTGCTCTCTCTGTGCGCTCTCTCTCTCTCTCTGTTCTCTCTCTCTCTCCTCTTCTCCCTTCTCCTTTCTCTGCTGGCGTCCTCATGATGCCATTCTTATAGGCACCGAGTCTCAGCCTAGGTGTACCCACTTGCATACACACCCTACTTGAGGTGCCTGCTATCAGGAATGTGTGCAGGACTGCAGGTGTCCATCATTGACACCAATGGCAGGTGTGGGCATGCACAGGTGGGCGCACCTGCACAAAGAGAACTGCGTATATAAGACTATCATCTTGAGGACACCATAAGCAGCTGAAGTGTGGCAGTGGAGTACTGAGAAGTGCAGTGTAGATTGCTGGAGTACAGTAGAGTACAGTAGAGAATGTCATGACAACAGCTAAGACAACAAGGAGACTGCTTGAACCAATGATGAACCTACCCAGTCTGGGATGGCTGCAGAACACATGGATAATGTCACAAACAGTGCTGATAGATGTCTTTCCATTGCTACTAAGACTTTGGTTCTATTGCTCCTTAATAGACACACAGATATGAGGCCTCCCTGGTGACACAAGGGGTTAAGTCCCAGCACTATGGAGCTATCAGCAGCTCTAGAACTAGACTTCAGAACTAGAGTTCAATCCCCTGCTAGGGAGATGACCCACATGGAGCAGCAGACCTCTCCTATCTCGCCCACTGCTCCCCTCAGCAGTGTATGTCAATTAATCTGCCCGTTCTGTCCCCCAATCTGTCTCTGGTGAATCCTCTCACTCCCTCGCACCTCTGGCCTGCAACCCACCTTTTATATGCATAAATAAATCTTAAAAAATAAAACAAACCATACACTGATGTCATCAGTGCCAACACACAGCACCTGAAAGTAAACATAGTATGATCTAATTTGTGTAACTATAGTGCCAGAAAGGCACAGAGCAGGCAGACGAGGTGTCCTGGCACCCTCAGTGGCTTTTTCAGGTTTTTAATAATCTCTCTACTGCCACTTGTAGTGAGTCAACCAGGTGCCGGGTAGGCAGGGAGGCCTGGAGGCAAGGAGGTTGTCAGGCTCTCTGCTGCTCTCTGCTGCTCTCTGCTGTTCTCTGCTGTTCTCTGCTGCAGAGTTCTCTGCCGATCTGCATCTCTGTTCCCTGCCGACCTCTGATCAGCCTTCATGCTCAGGTGTGCCCACTTATGCATGCCCGCACCATATCCCAGGTGCCCACCATCAAGTGCATGTGTAGGACCAGAGGTGTTGATCATTGATGCTAATGGCAGCAGTGTGGAGGCTGGTGGTGGGTGGGGGGTACCTGATAACTTCCATTTACCCTACAATAACACGTAAAAATATAATTTAAAATAACCTCTGTGCTAAGGAGTTTGAATGGCCACCCCCCCCCCCAGAGCAGTGGAGAGGTCTGTGGAGGTGTCAATACCTGCTCTTTAATCTGAGTGATAGTTATATTGGGGTGTTTAGTTTGTGAAAAGCCATCCCTTTCTGGATGTATGATTTTCTGTGTGTGATGTTTCAATAAAAAGTTAAGGGGTATATTTCAAATGTGACCCAGAAATATATTTCGAATGATAACAGGGAAGACTAATATCCATGTAATTTAAAAATATTAAAATGACTTATTAAATAGTGACTTTGGATAAATTCAACAAAAATCTTAACCAAGGTCTTTTTCAGGTCTTATTTAAATGTTGAGTCATTCTCTCAAGACCTGAGGGCCTCGCCAGAGGCCAGGACTATCCTAGGAGCACTGGCAGGGGACCAGACATATTAAATTGAACAGTTAATTGAAAGACACAAAGAAAAAAAATTCCCAAAGCTGACACAATGGCAATATTTTCCTTTCTAATTATTTTCCTCATGTCTCTCTTGAGACTAAACCTTAATATAGGCTGCTCTTTTAGCCATAGTCACTTATAGTTAGAAGTCTTTCAATTCCTACTAAGCCTTTGTTACTATTTTTCCTTAATAAACACATTCATGTCATCAGTACCAGGTGCTCTGTTTAGAGAGTAGAGAGGGAGGTTGCAAGGCAGGCACGGCCCACACTTTACAAATAAATTGTAAATAATGAACAGGTCCCTACTTTTCTTCTTCTATTGAAAATAAATCCTAGTGTCAAGATATAGAAATCTAGATCCATTGATCTGAATTCTCATAGCTTTAGAGAGTCAAAGATGGAGACCATCTGCTAATATCCTTAGATAACCTTATCTAATAGGAAGGAAGATACTTTATTAAGTTATACCTTCTTAATTTCCTTGTAGTTTACTAATTAACTGTAATATGTTTTGAGTTTCTTGGTGGACAGTCTTAAGAAACTGAAAGGATAACTGTAGGGGTAGGAGGGCACAAGGCAGATTCTCTATAATTTGGGCAGATGGATAAAAGAGGAGTCCTGGAACCCTCAATGGTTTTTTCAGGCTTTTATTAATCTTTCTGCATCAAGGTAGACCAGGTACATGGCTGGCAGGGCTCGGGGGGCCAGGAGGCTGCAGTCCTTCCAATTTCCAGCGAATCTTCACTCTCTCTGGACTCTCTACTTCTGCTGCTTATGCTTCTCCTGCCTCTGCTCTGCTTCCTGCTGCTGCTAGTGGCATAACTGTGATGCTACCCTTATATGCCCCATGTCTCAACCAAGGTACACCAACCTATGCAGGCCCACACCCTACTCCAGGAGCCTACCATCAGGCATGTGTGCAGGACAGTAGGTGTAGAAAAACCTGATAAATTTCATTTACCCTACAATAACAAACAAGATTATAAAAGACCTTGACCATAAAAGAAATGATCACAGATACAAATATATTATTATGGTATTTCTCCAGTTCATTTTAAGATTTTAAGTTGAATACCCTGTGTATACAGCATGTAAAGATTTGAACTGGGAGGTAAAACACTGATCATCCAATAATTTCAGAATATATGCATGTACACATATATGTATATGTAGAGAGACTATATGTATTCTTTGTATATATATGAACAGATTATATATGCATATGTATATACAAAGAATATATGAAATTGGTTTACTTATAGACATAATTATTGTACATCACCTATATTAAGCGACTGTAGGGTCAGAGAATGATCAGGTATTTCTACCCTCCCACCACTGTGATGATGGACACCTGCAGTGCTGCGAGCATTCCAGGGTGGGCATGCGCAAGTGAACACACATGAGTTGGGACACGGGCGTAAATGGGCAGCATCATGAGGATGTCAGAACTGTGAGGACCAACCGACATGACGAAGGAGCAGCAGCAGCAGCAGCAGAGAGAGGAAAGCAGCCGAGAGGGTGAGATACACTGGGGGCTGGGAGGCCTGTCAGCCTCCTGGCCCCTCAGCACCCATACCTGCCATGTAGCTGGCCACCTCTACTAAATAAAGCATGAAAGCCACTGAGGGCTCCGACACTCTCTCCTTCCTTGACCCGTCTGCCCAGAACCATCCCGAACCTTGCTCCAGTGCCGCCCCTTTCTGCCGCTATAGCGAGGTTACAGTCCTGCATGTTGAATGTCAATGAGAGCAAACCTTCAGCTGTAATACAAAGGAATGAAGCAAAGGTCATTATTTCTTTTTGAGTTATGAAACTAGAAGTAGAAAATAAACTTCTATAAATCTGTATGAATAAATGGTAAAATAAAATGGTTATATTTGACTTTCTGTCTGCCTTTATCATTCATTACTGTGTGCATTTTATGAAGCTCCAGGAATCTGAATTTCACACAATACCCTTCCTCATAATAACTACCCACCTATCTTTTTGTTCAAGCTAAACCAACAAATCGTCTCAGTGATAGGTAACTGGGTTAGAAAAAGAGAATCTAGGTTAGAGAGAATTAATCTTAGAAATTCTCTTAAGACATTTACAAATGTGTGACCAGAAAACTAGAATCAGAATTTAAGAGGACATAAAGGAAGAAAAACAAGCACATAGAGGAAGGCTATGAGGCAAAAGGAGTCACAAGAGATATGAAGATACAGAAGTTTTTTTTTTTTAATAAAGATTTATTTATGCATACAAGCACTGGGGTACAGGCCAGAGGTGTGTGGGGGGTGGTGAGAGGCTTCACCACAGAGAGCAGGGAGCAGAACAGGCAGATCAACTGAAGTACACTGCTGAGGGGAGCAGCAGGCACAGCAGGAGAGGTCTGCTGCTCCATGTGGATCCCCTCCCTGTCCGGCAGCAGGAATGGAACTTGTGCTGCAGTAGCTGCAGTTTGCTTCATAGTGCATTGCTTAACCCACTGAGCCACCAGGGAGGCCCAAGATACAGAAGTTTTTAGTCAAAGATATGCATAAGCAGATATCAACCCCTAGAAGGAGATTGTCTGGAGAGAAAGCAGTGGGAGTGGTGATGCAAAGGAAGGGGTATACTGTCATTGGTTAAAAGCAGAGCACTACTCTCAGGATGGGAAACATATTTGCAAATCATGCATCTGAAAGGGACTTGTACCCAGATTACATTAAAAAAAATCAAATGACTCAATAGAAAAAAGACAAATAACCCAGCAGAAAAATGAGCAAGGATGCAACTAGACAATTCTCCACAGAGAATCTACAACTGGCCAATAAGCACTGAAAGGATGCTAAACATCATTTAGTAATTAGGAAAATGCAAATGCAAATGACAATGAGATACTACTTCACACCCTATAGAATGGCTTTATTCAAAGTCAGATAGTAGCAATTTTGTTAGCAAGAATGTAGAAACAGTAGAACCCTCTTTCATTGTTGATGGACTAAAAAAATAGCTGGGTCACTTTGAAAAACAGCTTGATATTTACTCCAATAATTAAACATAGATTTATCACATAACCCAGCAGTTTCTTTTCTATTTAAACAAAAGAAATTAAAATATATACACACAAAACTTGTACATAAATGTGAATAGCAGCATTATTTGTAATCGCCAGGTGTAAGTGACCTAAGTGCCCATAAAATGATAAATAAACAAAATAGCATATGTACACTCACTGAAATATTACTTTTGAAAGAATTACCACACTACAACATGGGTAGACCATGGAAACATTATGCTAAGTAAAAGAAAACAGTTACAAAGACCATCTATGATATAATTCCATTTATATGAAATGTCCAGAAAAGGAAAATAACTAGGGATATAAAATAGATTAGTGGTACACAGGACTGGGGGAGTGGGAGAAGATGAGTAATTGGAAATAGGTATAAGGATTATTTCAGGAGTGATGAAAATATTCTAAGTTTAGGTTAGGTGATGGCTATGCAGCTTGGTCCACACATGCAAAAATACATTATAGCATTCTATTTTTTAAAAATGGGTAAATTTTATAAGATGTGGATTATAACTCAATACAGATTTTTTTAAACCAAAAAGCAAGAGACTAGGGAAAGGGTTAATAAATTCATGTATCTGTATCTCTTTATCTGGGAGTTAAAACCCAAACTGAGCTGTTTCATTTTTCTATAGCTCAGCTGAAGTATTTGTGAGTGCTCATAATTTATTTTTGTGTGACTATTTGTATATTTGCAAGTCAAGGTGATTTTACTTTGTTAATGTCTCCTATGTCTTTATTATAAAACATTATAAATTTTAAGTAGCCTAAATGTGATTATTTTCCTTAAAACCCCAATAGAATATTTAATACATTCCCTTCCTAGATTATACCTCATTCCATTTTATAATGGATCTATTCCTGTAATGCAAACAAAGGTCTTTCATGTAGCTGTAATAATTGAATTCAAATATGGTTGTTTCCCATTTACAAATTGTGTGATCTTTGACTAGTTACTTCACTTTGCCACACTTCAGTTTCTTCACCTGTAAAATGGGAATATTAATGATACTATAATGTAAAATTGGTGTAAGTAACACACAGTAAACACTTAGAAATGTTAACATTTATTGTAACATTTACAGTCAATAGTTTCTAAACATATGACTTCTACAATTAACTGAGTTAGGACATTAACTCAGCTTCCCAAAACTGAGAAGGTAAAGCAACCTTTTCAAAATTTCCCTAAACAAATAGCATTTAAACTTTTATCTAATAACTTTGTCCTGAAAATGGAAGTTTTGTGTGCTAGCTTTTTATGGAGGAGTTTATTTAGCTATTTTATATGCTTTGTCTATTTAGTTTTTCTTGAGGTCTTTTTTTCAGTGTGATAGTACATGGACTTCATATTGCAAATTAGATAAAAAGATGATTATTAACATTTCTTTACAGCACCATGAAGAAGTTACAGATTTCTTAAACAACATAGCAGGTTTTTATTATATGATTATCAAGCATAAAACCATTTCAAACTAACACTTTGAATCTGGCAAATAAAGTTTCAATTTCCTTTTTCAGGTAGACATGGTCTTAGGATTATAGAAACAGATTCAGTAGAGCAGGAAGTAATTGTAAGATTTATTTAGTTCATCTTCCTCCAGCTAAGCCATCCCAAAAAGTCAATTTTATTCTCCAAAACCACTTGAGATGTAAATATATGTCCTTGGTAACTTTTTCTAGTTTCTTATAATCTATACAGCCAAACAGTTCTTTCTAAAGCAAGTTCAGGAGTAAAAGAAAAACCGACCACACTTCTATTTCTATTTCTTTATTTACACATTATTTTTTTCATAGAAGTCACCTGAATTTTATCATCACTTTTGTTAAATGATTGAGTGTTAATGGAACATTTAATAGGTACAAAAAAGCCTAAAGGCAGTTTTTTTTTAATGAATCTGTCCTTGCAGTTATATTGAACTTTTTCCATTTTTTCTTACCACCCCACCAAAATCCTTAAATACTTACCAATTGTTGTAAATCAAAAATTTTTAACTTATGACTATATGCTCAATTCTTTATCTTAGGTATAAATTTGATAGGAAGACTCAATTTAAATTTATCTACTTCAGTTTTCAACATATTTTTTAGGTGTTAGCAAGCCAGCCAGATGAGGAATAGAATGAATCATTAGTGTTTGAAACCCAGAAAGGACTAAGTCGATTGTACACCAAAGATGCTAAACATCAAATGGAAATAAATTTTGTAAGGTAAAATGTAAAAACAATTAATAAACAAGAGGGATAGTTAATGGGAAAGTAAGGAGAATAATATTAGAAAATATCTTGAATGAAATAGGAAACTAATGGTAGTATGAAAGTGACAGTCATAACTTACTCAACACTTGGAAACTGAGCACCTGTTATGTTTCAGACACTCAGATCCAATGTTGAGAAAAACAGGAAAAAATGTTTGCCTTCCTGGGACATACTTTCCAGGCAGAACAACTAATAATAGTAAAATAATAATAAACCAAGTTATATAAAGTATAATGTCAGGTAATGGTAATTGCTTTGAAGAAATGTAAAGCAGGTTAAGTGTGGAGAGGGACCACATAAGATAGGGTGACCATGGAATATTGGTTTTTGAGGTGCTTTTATTTTAGCAAAGACTTGAATTACATGAGCATTGAGTCATACAAGTATCTTCCAAGAGGGTGTTCTAGCTCAGTAATCCCAAGAGCAAAGAACCTTTGGGTTCTTGTCATCATGTTCACAATTTTCAAAGAACAAGAGAAAGACCACTGTGGATGTAGCTATAAATAAGGAGCAGAGTGATGAAAAATGAGTAATGATAGTTATTCAGAGGCCAGATCATAAATGACATAACATACAGGCTGAGTACTAAGAAAGGTTAAAAACAGGTGAGTGCATTTTGAGGGAACATTTATATTTTTTGAGGTTAACACAAGTTTACACCACTGTACATAATTTAGGGATACAGGTTCATGGCTCTTCAGATTATGTTACCACCTCTACCATGAAAGCACCTAAGTAGACTTCAGTGAAAAAAAAGTAGAAGCAGGGAAAACAGTTAGAGCCAATTAAGTTGAAGCATATGAGATCAAAATGGGTTGATGGCAGGGTCTAGGTGGTATGGATCAAAATAATACAACTTGGGAACTATTTTGAAGGTACAAATAGTAGAATTTCTAATGGTTTGTATATGAGACATAAAAGAAAAGACAGAAGAATTAAGGAGAGGGTATAGGAATTAAAATAAATGCTAAATTTTTTGACCTGAGCTACAGTGGCATTCACTAAGTTGAGGAACACTAGAATAGGGAATTTAGGAAGAAAAATAAAATATTAAGCTCAAAATGACTATGAAAATAAAAATAGTTGTACGTATACATCTAGACTTCAGCAGCAAGTTTGGTTCTGTAAATCAAAATTTTCCAACATCAGAGCAGAGGTGTTATTTAAATCCAAGAGAATGGATTTGGTCACCAAAGAAGTTGTTGTATACAAGACATGAAAATAAATAGAAAAAAGATGAAATATCAACATTACAAAAGTAAACCTGAGAAGGAATAATATTGAGCAAGAAGATCTAGCAGAGTACAATGTCCTAGAAATGAAGGGAAGAAAGTACTCAAATAAGAAGAAAGTGAACCATTTTGTCGAATACTTCTGAAAGATTAAGTTTTAAACAATTGTGCTCTAGGTTTGACAGGAAGTAACTGGTAACTGATCCAATCTTGAAGACTTAAGTGGGGTGATGGGGAAGAAAGTTTGGTTACAGTGGGTTCAGGCAAGAATGAGAGATGAAGTAGAGATTTCAAAGCATTTTTCTTTTAAGCAGAAAAAAAATGGAACTAATGATACTGAGGATAATAAAAGTTAAATATAAGATAAAGATAAAGTGCTCTCTCCTTCTCTCATCTGTCTATCTATAATCCAGGAGAGATGGCATAACTGATGATAAAGAAAAGATAGGGAATAAATGCATAAGAAAAATATCAAAATATTCAATAAGAGGTAGCATTCACAATGATTATATAAAACATATTGCTTATTTAAGAAAAAATATAACTTGCAGTAAATTATCTTTGCCTTAAGGCATGAAAACCAGGTATTTATTCTTTAAAATTAAATAAATACTAAGGACTTTATTGTTTAACTTCTAATGATAAAACCCCTGAAAAATAGGCATGTGCACATATGCATAAAACAAAATTAATCCTATCATTACAGAAATGACAAATTAATTTAAAATTTTATTTTGATTATGATTTTTATAGTGGATAAAAACTGTTATAGTCCTAAAAGAAAATAATTTCTGTAATGGTTATATTACCCCTCCCTTGGATTTTTTAAAAAATACTAATTAATTGGAATGAGGATAGAGTATAGATAGGAAGATGGATTGTATTTTGTTCCCAAATGAAAGTGTTAATGGCTTGCTCAAGAATTAACATTTAATATTTTTGAGTATTTTCAAACTATAAAGTAAGACTTTCTGATGTTGTAGTTTAATGAAAATTCAAAAAAGAAAATAGTTGGTATTATGTATTTAAACATATGTTAAATTGCCATAATCAGAGATAAAATTTAGCGGAAGAGCTGTTTGCTACATGAGATTTGTGTGTGTGTGTGTGTGTGTGTGTGTGTAACTGCTTTCACTCTGTCCATGACAATTCTCAGTTCAACTCCAACACATTCTTTCTACTCATACTGCAGTATTGGAAAGCATATGGTGATATTTCTGTTCAGGTTTATATGCTGACAGTCTTTATTTTGTCACATTTTAGGCATAACAAAATGCTGAAAAAATGCTTCTTTCCCTCTATCAAATATGAACTTCTGTGTAGATGAGGAAATGAATTTTTTTGTTTTTGTTGCTGTTCAATTAATACAGGTTACACTGACCATGACTTCACTTTTGGATTGTTTAAAAGAGATAAATATGTCACCATGTTGTCATGACCTTGATTCAATATTGATGGAGTTGTGTCAATACACTGATGTTTGGGACTTTAAAAATAGTGTTTTCTAAGTATTTGCTATTGCTTTGAGTCTTTAAAACAAAATATAAACATTGTGAGTTCTTATTTTCTATAGATAAATATGGGCTTTTTTTTCCCTTTTCATTGCTGGTAGAAAAATAAAGTAGTAAAAATAAGGAAAGGGGAGGTAAGGGCAATACCAAATTTGGGATTAATTATTTGAAAATGCTGAAAATTGTTAAGAGTCCAGATATCTTAAAATGTAACCCTGTTCAACATGCTTGAAATGGTACGTTTATTCTGTCATCAAGACAGGAAGTAGAACCACTTATGCATCAATAATGCTTGCAATATCAAATGTATCTATACTCTTTTACTTAACAGAAACAGAAGACATTCTAGAGAATCTCTTTGTGTCTCTGACAGTATGGTGTCAGCTGACTTTTTTTTGAGGGGGGCAAAGAAATGTCTCTGGTCTCTCCCATGGTCTGTCAGTACAAGGATATACAACCACATTTGACTGTGCCCCAAAGACCTATGAACAGTACCATCTTTTGCCTAAATTTTCTCATTTGTAAAATTGGGATAATATCCCTTTCTATATCAAAGGTTATTATGGAGAATGAGTGTTTAAAATTTAAATATATTTAAGTAGTAAATTTTGTCTAGAACATGTTAAATATTTAATAAACATTAGCTATTAATAATTAATCTTAAGAATGAAGATTATCCATTTATTTTATTCTTTAAAATCAAATTTAAACTTATTCAAAACTTGTCCTCATTTGAGTCAAATTTCATTACTGTCCCCTTTATCACTTAATCAGAAAATATGTAAGTCACTTATTAGGACTTTGAGATTAGTGTTTAACTTTCATTTATTTATTTACATTTGCCTTTACATTTTTTTACTGAGGTTACATTGTGTTTTAACATTACATAAGTTTCAGGTGTGCCTTATTATAAATCACTGTATATATTACATTAATTTTATTACTAAACATATAACTCTATCCTTCATGATACAATTGACACCCCTCTTACTTGACTTAACTACCTTATTTCCCACGGCCCTGCCTCATTTTGGCTTTCTTAATTCCTTCCCATTCGGTGACTTGTCAAGCCTTAGTAGAGAATCTACATTAAGATGCAAAATCCTGGGCATCCCTGGTGGTGCAAGGGGTTAAGCACTGCACTATGGGGCTTCTGTAGCCACTGCAGCATGAGTTGAATCCCCTGCAAAGGAGGGGACCCACATGGCACAGGAGATCTATCCTGCCTCGCCTGCTGCTCCCCTCAGCAGTGTACTTCCTTTGATCTGCCTGTTCTGCTCCTCACTCTGTCTCTGGTGAATCCTTTCACCACCACCCTGCACCTCTTGTATGCATAAATACATTAAAATTAAAAAAAAAAGATGCAAAATTCTATAGGGCAGTAATGAACCATTTTGGAGAAACTTTCATACACTTACTATTTGCTAGCACTTTAAGAGTGTGAAATAACCTATCTGCTGACCATATGTATTATGGATAAATTGTTTTGGAGAAGCAGCCTCCCTGATGGTGTGAGGGTTAAGTCTCAGCAGCCACTGTAGGATGAGCTCAATCCCCAGCAAGAGATCTAGCTCACATGTGCGGCAGACCTCTTCCATCTCACCCACTGCTCCTATGACCAGAGTATTTCATTCTATCCACCTGTTCTCCCCACTCGTCTCACCCCCAGTGTCTCTGGCCTGAACCCAGCTCTTGTATGCATAAATAAATAAATAAGAATGCCACATTTTTTACAAAAAAATAATATAAAGTGTGATAGAGGAAATAGGCAGCAGCTGGAGGATATCAGGTGCCTATGGTGCCCTAAGCAAGGTCTCTTGAGGAGAGGTCTAGATGGTTTACTTCTGTGGCCAAGCAGCCACAAGGTGCCAACTAAAGTTCTATCTCATTCAGACTCAGAGGGCCTGATACAGACAAGGGGCTGACCTCTGCCCCATGTGAAGCACATACAACCAGACACAGTGAAGTGGCCATCTTTGTGTGAACCTTGTGTCTCACATTCTGAGTAAAAAGGCTGCAGAGAGAAGGGCAGTGATGAGCATTTTGTGAGGCTTTAAAAAGGAGCAATGAACTTGGGCTCACTCTCTTTTTGTAGGACCTGCTGAGGAAGGCAGCAGTGGACCTTTGCCCCATTGTGGTGGGGAGAGGCCCCTGACCTCAGCTAGAGACAACCTACCACTTTCTCACCCTGCCAGCTCCCACAGCACAGCTCCATCTTGTACCACAGGTTGGTAACTGAATTTTCTCTGTCCCTCTACCCTACTATATCTCCTTCTCCCTCTATCCTATTATTTATAATAAATTGTTTTTTGTTTTTTTTTTTTGCCACAAATGCCCTTTTTTTTGTACTTGTGGGTGGTATGTGGTTTGAGCCAGAGCCAGTAAGAGAGGTTCTGATCTGGAGTTTTTAGACCCTTTGCCTGGAAACAACAGGAAGAATAATGAAGGTTGTACACTATATATACCTTCCACATATCATACAAAGGATTCAACTTAGGAGCCAAATTGAGTTGAAAGTTCATAAATTAAAAATAAATGAGTTATACAATTTGTTATGCATATAATAGTAATTAGAATCTTAATTTATTATGAGCTTATTGTTTGTCAGAAGAGATAATGCATTTCAAAGTCCTTCCATTTGGAATGCAGTCTCAAATAGTATTTAAATGGAATTCCAGTCCCTTAGAAGGAATATTTAACCTAGTAGTAATAAATCATGATCCAGATATGCTGAGTACACCAGATGATCAATTTACTAATATTTGTTTCACTGTGGAAAATAGAAGAACATAATGACTGAGTCTATAGGTTTTGAATTCTTCTAATATTCAAATCTTAATAACACAATTTACTGATTATATGACTTTATTAATTCTTCTATCAAATGAAAATAATAAGATTAACTTCACTTCTTGAGGTTATTATTAGTATGAAATGAATATGCAACAAATATACATAATAATATTAGCATGGATATATGTTAGGTTGAAACACAAGTAATTACTGTCTCTCTAAGTCTGCCAAACATTGGTAGTTTCATATGATTCAGTCCAAAGTCATAAAGATACTTGTTTTCAGCAACTCCTCCTGGGCACTGAGCTGAACAAACTATGTGTATACTCATTAACTATGGTTATTTGACAATAAGAATTTTCCCTATAACTTCTTCTGTCTAATGATATTAAGATAGAGTTCCCAATTTGTACCTGTGTGATTTATAGTTTTTGCTCCAATGGTAATGATGCAAAATGATTACCCAATATCATTTAATTAGCCCAGAATCTTAATAGAAATTAGTCTTTAAATGTACCAGCAGAGAAAAGATTGAGAGCACCTATAAAGAACCTTGCACCAAGCCTGGACAACTTCATACAGCACAGCATCGGTATTAAGCACTATCAATAATAGGAGTAATCCTTTACCATAAAATAGGTAGAAAAAGACATTTTTAGCTCCCCAGGACTTGGATATCACATCTGTATAATGAAGAGGCTGGTCTAGCACAGTTGAAATATTCATCCCTAAAAACATGTTCTAGAAGAAATTGACCCTGAGGAAGAATAGCATGCTGATAAATATTCTAAAATAAATGAGAAGTAATTCTAAAACAATGAAGTAATTATGGCTTGCTTAATTGCATATGCCTCATCATGCCAAAGTTTAATATTTCTGTCTCTATGTACTCGACAAACTATTTAATCCATTAATAAAATAAGGAATATTTAGGGTTGTTTCCCTGCATTTTACAAAGTAAGTACAAATGATCCAGATGGTTGAGAAATTATAATAGCTCAGGACTCAGGTGCTATTACAATAAAACAAAAGTTAAGATAGCAATTTTTAAAGAATCAAAGTAAAAATATTGAAGTGATAGTGAATGAAACAAATACTATGAGTTGCTTTATAATTGCATAGTGATTTTTAGTCACAGTATTAAAAAACTTTATAAATTATGGTTCCTTGAGTTTTCCAGAAGACTGTATAAGCAAAGATCCTTCTAAGAAAAGAATTTCAAGGAAATAAAATATGTGGGTTTTTTTATGGCAGTCAAATGTGTTTTTGAATTTTATACATATATATATTTAAGTACTATATAAATATGTTTTTGAGTACTATGTGTGTACACACATACATATTTATTTTGCCTTCATGTTATGAGTTTTATTTTCAATAATGTGAAAAATTGAAGATAAATATTAGATATTATACAAATGAAAAAGATATAGTCTTTTATCAATTTCACCTTTTCTCTCATGCATGTAAATGCAAAACTACAAACCAATTTTCAATAATGGAGTTATCATAATGCCTTCAGTTTTGATTTTTAACAAGCCTGAAAGTCTATCATGATAATTAAATATAAAAATGCACAAACCATGTATCTAAAATAAGGTGAAAATATTTTCATAGAGCACGTTAGAGAGCTTTATTTTATTTTTATTAATTTTTATTTAGGTAAGATGGGTTTACAACACTGTTTATGACCTAGAGGCATAAATTCACACCCCTCAGGTGTATGTCACACTGTATCATACCCACCACCAAGACACCCACAGACTGAAGTAGAAGGTTTTTAACTTTTAAATTATAAGAAATCTGATTCAAAGAGATGCTAAGAAATAATAGTGATTAACTGTGGTTTTAAAAGAAACTGCATAAACATGGGAAAATTTTATAAAACTAAAAAATGTCAAATATATTTCTGACTAAACTTTAAGTATATACTAAGAGACAAATTAATTTAAAAATATGTATTATATAGAGGAGTTAATACACTCTACATCTAGCAAGGCAATAATGCCAGATGGTAAAAATAAAAAAAATACAGAGTACTTATTAGATTTCTTAATTTTCAAAATGAAAGATATTTTTAGGCTATAGTTTATACAACCTCTGACTGAAAGCAATTATTTTTTACTAGTCAATAACTTGAACACCTAACTTTTATAATTTAAGGTATTTTGACATCTATTAATTTTACAGCAATGAAATATATCACAATACTCCAAATTTTCCATTTAAAACATAGTAAGAGATAGTTACTAAAAAAATATTATATATAGATACATTGTGGACTTGAGCTTGAACAAAAAAATGTCTGACTTCTTCATATATAATTTTGCCTGGTCACACCCCTTACCAATTTTACAAAAGAAATAAAGAGAGAGAGAGAGAGAAAGAAAGAGAGAAAGAGAGAGAGAGAGAGGAAGCACTCCCATAGATTTTTACACCATTCTACATCTACCCATCTGTGAGTAAAACTGTACCCATTTTTTCTGCTTATCTGTGAATAAGTCACTCATGACCTGTTTCAAACCAGACTCTAGTTACATAGTCCTATTTTCTCTCACAACTATTTTCTCAACTAATGTACCTTGCTCAAACATCTGTCACGTTTCCATATCAACTTTTTGCATTAGTACATGTGCATTTCCATCAACACTAAAACAATGCCAATATGATGTTTCTTCTTCCATCTAAAACAAAACCAAGTATTCTACTTTCAGCTCCAGACACAATCCACACCATTTCTTTAGCTGTGTAGCAGAATTCCTGAAAAGATAGGTTTATGTTAGTTGTCTCCAGTTCTTCTTGTATTATCACTTAACTCACGCAAACCTTCCTCTTTACCACGCCAGCAGCCCTGCTCTGGTCAAGGTCACTTAGAAGATAACTATCAAATCTAGTGGTCAATTATCTGCCCTCATCTTATGGATCACTAAGCAACATTTGGCAAGGCTAATCTTTGCCATTTCTTCTTATATGTTCTTCAATAGATTTCATGAGAACACTCCTGGTTTCCCTCCTTACTCCCTAGTCACCTCTTCCCAGTCTCCTTTGCAGATCCCGTCTCTTTTCTAAAATGTATTCCTATTCTAGTGCTTTCTATTTCAGTTCTTGGCCTTTTCTCATTTTTGTTCCCATTACTCCCTTGGCAATCTTATGATTCTGAGTATATTCCAACTACTCACAACATTTTATCTCAGTCCAAACCTTTCTCCTCAACTCCAGGTTCTATATTCAACTTTTCAAAACTTAATTCCTGATCTTCTCTTCTAATTCCACTCCAAACTTAGCCTCTCCCATTTTAATTGATGACAACCCCATTATTTCGTTGCTTATGCCAAAAAACTTGGAGCCGTCCTTACATCTTCTTTCTGTAATAATGCATATGTTATAAATTAGTATTGGCTTTGTCTCCAAAACACATCCATGATTGATTACTTATATTAAATATGACCACCCGTGTTTCTCACTTGAAATAATGTAGGAGTCTTTGAACAGATAAAATGGCCATTGTGGTGAAGCATGCCAATGAATGGACAGAATTGATATTAGAAAGGACTGAGATTTCTGGAGAGTTGTTTAGGTATAGGCAAAAAACTTGAATTTTATACCATGATCATAGGAAATTACTAGAATATTTAAGGTAGGTAAGTGACATAATATGACCTGTGTTTTAAGTATGATAACTTGACTTTTAGAAGGAGGGTGAATGACAAATAAGAAAGATTAAAAACAGAGTATCAGTTAGGAGGCATTTTAGTATACAAGAGATAGAAGATGATGAAAGTGGATATAAAAAGAACATAAACACGGGATTGGGATAGAGAGCACAGGGTTTGTTGATGTCTGAGAGTAGGTCAGGAAAAGAGAAATGTAACTACTGGGTTCTTTGTTTAATCAACCTGGTAGATGGTAATGTTTATGTAATAAACTAGATGAAATTCATTTATCATAGTTTCATGGCATCTTTAAAACTATAACTTAGAAACTCCTCTCACTTAAATATCTTATAGATTTAAAGCATTAAATTCACTAAAAATTGATATTTTAAATTATATAGGTACATACTATACACACACAGAAAAAGTTTCTCTGCTTAACCATATCTTGGTCATATTTATAAGTTACTTACTTCAAATTTAGTGTCATAGAGTAGAAAATGTGTATAATGTTTTATACTATTAAATTAAAACAAAAATATTTGCCTAATCCATGTGCAAAAGTCTCAGGTAAAGGGAACTCACTTACCCTAAGGACTGAATTACCAAATTTAGTTTTTAAACTTATCTACTAATTAAAACATTTTTTCTTATTTGAGACAAAATCTACCTCCCAGGATATTTGATAATACTGACTCTGCCATCTGTGGTGGATAAATGGCATCCAATAGAGGATGAACAGAATTTCTCACTTTTAACTCCAATTTTTATTATTTGACTAGTAGATATTACTAATTGATTAAGGTATCCTTTCCTGCTGATCCAGCAGTGACCTCAAAAAACTCTCTGTACAGTATTCCTGGCCACAATTACAAATTACTGATCCTTCCAATTCAAAATGTGTTTATTGAGTGCTTATTATGTTTCAACACTCAAGGTATTCAGAGTCTAGACTTGTATGTGGATGATTAGAAAACAACTTTTAAATACTGTATAAAAGGAAGCACAGAACATTATGAAAGCATAGAAAAGGGCACCTGGCTCAGATTAAACAGGATTATGAAGAATTGCCTTCTAACAGTTCTTTGGTTGGATAAACATTATGTAATACCTCTCATTTTCTTTCTCCAGGTTAAATGTCCTTAGTACCTTCAAGTTCATGTGTCAAAAGAAAATGTTAAAGCATATTAGTGTAAGATTTTGTATGTTTTTCTATATAAAAAGTATTTATGAATTGTGCATGATTAAAAAACAGAAGGCAGTTGAGAAATAACTGCACAGTTCTAATGTGAAAGTATAAATCAAGCTTTGTATATACTCAGCTAAGTGTTCCTTCATCTATAATCAACAGAAAGACACTGACAGTGATGAACGAGATTAGGTAATTTAGTCTACAGAGAATCTTTCTTTAAAAACACACTGAAAATGAAATTTGGCTAACCAAGAGATTAATCAGAATAGCTCAATAATACAAAATAACATGAAATCAAAAATATCTAAAGATTAGCACTAAATCTACTTAAATATGGAAATTAAGCAACTGTGGGTTTTGTTAGGTGATACCGTCCAAGCAGGGTGATAATAGGGTCAAAAATATTGATCAAGGACTTTCATTCATGGTCCTTCTCTTAAATTTAGGAGTAACTTTTCTTTTAAATCTTTTTTTTTTTAACCATCTATTTTTTCTAACATTGTTTAAATTGATATAACATTGGTTTACAACACTACAACTTGTTATTTTATGAAAAACTTGTTATATTTATATCTGTGTCATATGTTTGTAATATATATATATTAAGAGATGTGTTTGGAGAATATTTCAGAGAAGGTGTCTAATCACTGAAAAGTTAAATTTTGAGTCTTATTTGAATTTTTCTAATGAATATATATCATTTTTAGTAAAATAATAATGCACACACACTTTTAAAAAGAACACAATTTAAAATCAAGGAAAAGAAAATAAGACAAGACCATTTGAATACTGACCAAACCCTGTTGCATATTGACACAAGCTGTTAAAATTATCAAAGCATAACTACTTGAAAAAAATCACTCAGAGTTTTGGTGTTAAAGAACAGGAATGACAGACATCGTGAAGTGGAAAGCTAACCAAAAAACTTTCCTTATAAGATATGTTGAAAGGAGAAATATTGCATTGAGAGGGATATTAAATTGATTTATTCACTTGTTCAACAATCTTATGGACATTTTGTTTTATTAACTATTTACTAAAAGATGTTAACATAAATAATAATTAAAATTTAAATTAACATGGTCATGTTTTGGGGTTTTCCTTGTTTATAAATTGATAAAGGATGATGCTCTGACAGGTAAGTGGTTAGTGAAATCTACATTCAAAACAATATGACCTAAGTAGTATTATATTATTGTGGATCTAAGTCATAAGACTAATTTGACATATGTAAGTTCCACATAAAAATTCAGGAGAGAAAATGAATGACTTGACATATATATGTAAGTTCCACATAAAAATTCAGGAGAGAAAATGAAAGATTACAGGGGCTCTCCCTGGTGCCACAAGGGTTTTTAAGTCACAGCGCTATGAAGCTACCTTTAGTCACACAGCGAGTGGCTTCAATCCCCAGCCAAGAAGGTGACCCACATGGCACAGCAGACTTCACCTGTCTCACCTGCTGCTCTGCTCAGCAGTGTATTTCAGTAGATCTGCCTGTTCTGCTCCCAACTCTGTCTCTGGTGAATCCTCTCAACTCTTCCCACTCTTCCCCCTGCCCCTGCCACATCTGGCTGGCATCCCAGCTCTTGTATGCATAAATAAATAAATCTTTTAAAAAATGAAAGATTACTATACTATATATGTACACATTACTATATATCCCTCCTCTTAAAAAATAATCATCCCTGGAGTTATGTGATAATGTAGGAAAATGAAAGTGCACTGACCCTTAGAAATTTACAGTTTGTGATTCACTTACACACTGGTACCTAGGAGCCATCAAAGCACTCTTAAGATCAAGATTTAAGAGAACAGTCTAACTGAATCTAATAAATCAAAACCAGATTTTTTCATTGTAGTGAGAAAATATTTTTTTTTGAAAATTTATTCTTTTCTCCTGCCATTCAGTTTAAATCACTTTCCTTATTACTCTTCAACATCATAGAAACTGGTGGTATTATTTGGTCTTGGTTTACAAAAGCGTTGGTTCAGTATAACATAGAGTATCTATTCAGGGCTACTGAAACATATTTCTTGATGGAACTTGCTTTTATTTTTTGACAACTTGTCCCCTGAGTTTCTCACCAAATGCCACCACCAACAGAAAGTTCGAGGAAAGATGATTCCATGTAGCATCCTTTATCAATTTGTGCACAGGTTTTCAAACTTAATTTTTAAAAGTGGACTTACATTTCTAAGTGCATTTTATGCAAAATTCAATATGCAGGACAGAGAAAAGTGGAACTGATTTGTTAATAGCAGGGGGAGAAACTAGCAAGCTTTATGGGTTCAGGCCCCACTTTTCTCTGGTAAAATCCTTAAGCATATTTATTTAATCTTAAGGTCAAGGAGAACTCAGTTGAAACATCACTGAACTAGAGTAAAGACAGGACAAAAATGTTCTGAGAAAAGAGGACATAAAAGATTATCAAACACAGAGAAACAAGAGGGCTATTCACCTATCCTTCAATGGTACTTCAAGAACTAAGATACCGGTGATCTTGAATTTGGCCTTTTCAAAGAAAAATTGTTTCTTTTATCTCTTTAATAAATGGGTTTGTTATTGCACTTCACTGCTCACCAAACTTTCTTTCAGGTAGCAACTTCCTCACATAATGAAACTTTAGGATATTCAACTAAAAATTTAACATGAGAAAACAAACTATCATGTTTCTTTCTGCATAAAAATTTAGTAGATAATTTAAAAACCTGATTCATTTATTTCAAATATGTAGTGAAAAATCAGAGTTGTCTAAAATGACCTATAGAAGTAGAGAGTAACATACTTTTTTGCATTATAATTAAGTCTTCCCACTTACATGTAAATTAGAAGACATTATATTCTTCCAAAGTTCTGATGTTTATTAAAGGAATAGTTACTGTTTCAGTTTCCCAATCATTATTTTATTACCAGTAATACAAGATAATAATAAATAGAAAGCACCTTCCAAAATGAATCTTATTGCAATCATGCTATCATGCAGAAGCAATGAATTAGGCTGCATTTTAGTACTATGTTGATTCTATAGCTATATTTTTATAAAGTGACTTAGATATTGAGTTTGGCTATGTACAAAAACCCTCGTTGTTTACACAAATTAGTAAGTTATTTTTTCCCACATACATGCAATGTATAAGTAAGCAATGCAGCATATGTCATCCAAATAGATGTCCTCCAAGTCCTATTGTTCCATCAATATCTCTGTTCAACCATTCTCTCTCATGAATTATAACCAGAAAGAAGAAGAATGGGAAAAGGAAAAGTTCAGCCCATGTGAGCCAATTTCTTGTAGGGGTATTTTTTTATGAAAAATATAGGTTACATTTTTCTGCTGAAATATGGTTGGTTGAAAGTTACATAAATGAACATATCATGGAACTAAGAAATGCTATTTTTTTAATTTATTTCCAATAAAACTGGTCTTCTGTTACTCAGGAAGAAAATGGATTTTAAAACTAATACTTTTTTTTAAACCACAGATCATTAAAAAAGGAGAAAGAATGGTAGATAAGTAAACTTCTAATTAACAAATTATCTTCAGTTGAAGACAAGAACCAGAACATTCAGAAAGGTATGAAAAAAAGAATGGTTCATTTTAAGGTATCAGGGACATTTTGACTTGAGAGAACATCTTAACAGCTGTCTTCAATATATGATGAATCGCTGAATCACAGTAGTCACTAAAAAGAACAAATTATGAATTTAAAAGGGCAGAATTTGGCTCAATATAAAGAAGGATGTTTTGCTAAGATAGGATATTTTATTAAGAGGGATGTTTTACTATCCAGTTAAAAAACTAGCAAAGCCATTGATGAAATTCCAAACACTAAAGGATTTCACATTTGAGGCCTCCCTGGTGGCGCAAGAGAGAATTGTGAAGCTTTCTGCAGCCACTGCAGCAAGAGTTCGATCCCTGGCCAGGGAGATGATCCACATGGCTGTCAGACTTCTGTCTCACCTGCTATTCCCCACAGCAGTATATTTCAGTAGATCTGCTTGGTCTGCTCCCCACTCTTATCTGTTGTGTTTCCTCTCTGGTGACTCCTCTAACCCCCCTTTCTGCACCTCTGGCCTGTACCCCAGTTCTTGTATTCACAAATAAATACATCTTTTTTTTTTTTTTTAAAAAAAGAATTTCACCTGAGTGACATGTTTGTTAGAAGTGTTAGTGTCTAATTGGAAGGCCAGATTAAAAGTAAGAGGCTTTTCAAATTCATGTTCCAGCTCTAGAAATGATGACCACAAGGCTTCCTTAACTCAGTTGCCTAAGATTAATCAAATCTATGGAGCTGGAATTAAGCTGGCTCACCTAAATCTATTGTATAACACTGATATGTTGTTATAATATAGGAAATGTTCAAACACTCATATTGTGAATTATGTTACATTTGTTTATGCATCATTATTTCAAGAGGAATACAACCTTTAGAAAATTGTACAGTATTATATTACTGTTTTCAGTAAGTTTTGTCAAATGAAACATATTTAATGAGATTCACTGTACTATCATTGTAATGTCAGGTTACAGACACAATGTAAACCTTTATTTCGAAAAATAATAGACCATTGGATATAACACAAGATTAATTTTATTTCCAGTTACTTGCAAATCCCAAGAGAAAATACTGATTCAAGCTGCATGTTTATCTATGATTTTTCATTATATCAGCTGACACAATGTGCAAAATAGAAATTATTATGAAACAGAACACAATGTGTACATATTTTTCCAAAATGTATAGTCCTTTAGCTCATAAATCTATTTATGTAAATAAAATCTGTAAGCAAAAATTAATGAGACACTGTAAAAGTTTGGTGCATAATATTTTTAAAAGACCCACATATAAGACAGATTCATAAATTATAAAAATGCTAACATCACTTCATTAAGCAAATTGTGATGGGAACATGGAACGTGGCTCACTATGAGTGGAGTTAAACAGCCAGTTTTGACATATAAGGAGATCTGTGGCTTTGGGACTGCTTGGCTTTTTACTGTTTATTGGGGTTCCAGCTCAGCAAAACAGGATGCATTCACCAATTTATCTTTCTCTTTCCCTGAGTTACTCATTTCTTCATTTCCCCTTTTTGTAAATTAACCCTATTTTAACCTTTTTGTGTGTGCCTGTAGTTGAATGTCATTTTAAGTCCCTTTTAAGCATGTAGGTGAAAACCATAGTCAGACCAACCCATTTCATGTTGGGGTTGCCTTATAATACAGAATATTCAACTGTACTTATTTTAAATTTAAGGAACTTTCATACTATTTTCCATATTGACTCACAGTTGATAGGGAATGCATATGGAATTGAATTCTAACTTCAAAGATAATTCCTTCTTCATGTAGACATACTTACTTAAATTTATAATTAATCTTCCCAATAGATACAATGTGTAGCTGTATATATTACAAACTTTAACAATTGACTTAAAGTTTTCTATTGTTCTCTGAATTATGTGTAATCTCCATGTTTGGTTTTTCTTTTCATTTACCTTGGCTCTTCTCCTTGATGATGCTGATTTTTCCCAGGCTTTTTTAGACTGTAATGATAAAGTTGAATAGCTGCAGCATAGGACTCTATGACCGAAAGTGTCTAAAATACTATGAGTTCTTTTGTTAAAAATGTTTGCCAACACCTGATCCAGGTTGTCTTTAATCTATGTGATACTTCTTTTTCTTCCTCTAGTACTAGTAGCATTGCTTTTCTAACCTCTGTGGTTAGAAAAGAATTCTCAGTATTTAACTTGTCATCAAAATTCCAATTACTAGACACTTGGTTTAGTATTGGAAAAGTGAAGAAAAATGTTCTGTGTCAGGAATCAGAAAGATCTTTGCATTTGTTGACTGAACCTAGGATGTCTCTGGACCTCCTTGGTAATCTTTCCCACCTATCTCTGGTGTCTGTAGTATATTCTATATCAGTCCTATGCTATCTGCTATATATATACCCACTACCATAAATTTCAGAACCACTATTGGCATAAATTATTTCTTATTTATTATTATTGTAGCTGTACCTCATTTGTGTTTTTTATAAAATTTCTGATTGGTTCATGAATTTTCTGAAATTAGCTAGATTCTTGAACTCAAACTGTCATCTGCTACAAAACTCCAAAAGGAAAAAAAAAATAACAAAAGGGAATAATCAATATTGCCAATTACTGCAGAGACTTCAAGTGAGATGTGGGTGGAAAAGAAACTCTAGATATAGAAACAAATATGTCATTGGTTACCTTGGAGATAGCAGGTTAAGTTTAATAGTGGGGGAAGAGGGCAGAGAATAGTAGCTTGAGAATGACTAAAATCTGAAAAACAGATGCAGTGAACATATAAAACTTTCTAGTGTTTAATTGTGGAGGACAAAAGAGAAATAAAGTTGTATATGGTTGGGAACGTGTGATTAAATTGTGGTTTCTTGTATGCTGATTTTTATTTTCCCTTGAGAGAGAGAGAGAGAGAGAGAGAGAGAGAGAGAGAGAGAGAGAATAATTTGAGGAGGCAGAAAAGAATTGAATCCTGGGTACTAATGGAAAAAAAGTCACCTTAGATAAACGGAAGAGAGGAGGAAAGGATGGATGTAGGTATAAACCAGGTATAGAAATTGATATCATTAAGTCACAAGGATTTTCATCCTGTGTGATGTGAGGTAGAAGCTCTTATTTTCTATGTGAGTGACCAGTTGAGCTAGCCCAAGAAATTCAGGGAGGGTCACAATAATTGCTGAAGATAATGAAAGAGGGAGAACATGGATAACACTGAAAATATTGAGGATCCAGTTAAGGGAAGGCATGATTATTTTGTAGTGAGTCAAGAAAAATTTGTAATTTTCTATAACAGCATCCCATAATCTGAGTCAGAAATAAAGTTCAGTTGGATTTATATAGGGTTAGGATTTTACCCAGTCAGAAACAGGGAGACTGGCAAGAGACTAACTGAATTTTGGCCACGATGTTTAAGATGACTGTAAGTAAATAAAATAGAAAATACAATAAAGAAAGCATTGTTGAACATTTAGATCCTGAGTACTTTTGTCATCAAAAATGCAATATAGTGTAAAAACATGCAATGAGAGATGAAGGGAAATAAGCTATAATTAGAGAATAAAATGTTTAAATATAAAATAAAACAGATAAAGCACATCTACATTATGATCCATCCCTCATGAAGTTATGGAAATGAGTTATCTAAATAAATTCTCATATAAGTTGAAGAATTATTATTAGATTACTCTCAGAGATAAGGAAAATTTGTGTCAGAGAGATACTTTTCACAGAAGTCCACAATGCCAGAAGAGATGATTCTTGAAGTTAAAAAAAAAAGTACTGGTGTTTCTACAGTCAATCTTACATTCATACATTACCTGTATCTCAATATTTCCAAGGAAAAGGAGGCTTCTGGAGAGTGATAGTTCTATGCCCTGCTCCAAAGGCGCATCAAATTCTGGCATGAGTTACTCTTATCATCTCATACTTTTTGTTCATCTTTTGAGACATATTTTCACATAAAGTAAATTACACCTTTGGGAAAGGTTTGGGAATTCCAGAGCTAGAGGAATTTCTTTTTTTTATAATAAAGGTTTTTTGTAAGAACACTTAGAAAAAGATATTTCACACTTTTAGAAATATCACTTTTGTTTCCCATACCGCCTTATCTTACAGGAATAGATGTTGTGATTCAGATATATAGCTATGACTAGTCATTGGTACTACTTATCTATAAATATTATGAAAGAAGGTTTCATACATATTTGGTGGTGAAGAAAGAATCACTGAAAAAGAGTCCTCACCCAATAAAGCATTTTTATTCTGGAAACATAATGAAAACAATAGAGAACTCAGTGAAAATTCATTTTCAGCAAAGATTCTGAAACTAAAAGACTGAACCCATGCTAGTAAAGAAAGAATTGTATATGAGAAAACTGAGACAATGTTATGAATCTATAATAAATCCCTGTGTACTAGGAAAGGAAGAATGTAAGAGAATGAATTTAAATAAAACCCACTGTTTATTCCTGATTCTAAAAAAATGTCTACTAGTGTCTCCTTTTTGTTAATATACTTCATTTCAAGATATTTTAAGTAAACAAGCAGAATGCACAATAAAATTGAGAGGAGAAGTCTGATGGTGAAACTAGGAGACCTCACATATCTGCATTCCCAGGTGGGTTTGCATATGTTGCTCTGCCTTCCTGAAGTTCATTCCTTACAATACTCAACCTACACTTATTTCCTTTTTGTTCCAAAATGTTCATTTTTTCAAAACAGCTTGCACAAACCAAGCTCAGTAAATACTTCTACCTTGCGTTGCCTATCATTAACTTTCTTCAAAGTATTTATTATAACATGTTTTAGTTATAATCCCTTATTCTCATTTCCTCTCTGTTCATTTTAATGCCCCTTTTTTATGAGCAATTAGATCAGAAATGATGTGATATGGATAATTACCCACCAAGAATCGGACATATAGTATGCATTTGATTATATTTTCTTTTAAATTAATTGATTTGTTGGGGCCTCCCAGGTGGCGCAGTTGGTTGAGCAACACACTATGAAGCAAACCGCAGCCACTGAAGCACCAGTTCGATCCCTGCCACAACCCAGGAAGGGGACCCACATGGCACAGCAGACCTCTCCTGCTGTGCCTGCTGCTCCCCTCAGCAGTGTACTTCTGTTGATCTGCCTGTTCTGCTCCCTGCTCTCTGTGGTGAATCCTCTCACCACCACCCCCCCACACCTCTGGCCTGTATTCCAGTGCTTGTATGCATAAATAAATAAATCTTTTTTAAAAAATTAATTGATTTGTTACCCTCAGCTTTAAGACAATAACAAAGACAATAATCTTCAAAGACTGACTGTAAAGTTTGTGTCACTTAGTATTGTATTTGGGTTGCTTCTCAAAGAGTAAAGTTCCTTCCTTCCTTCCTTTCTCTCTTCCTTCCTCCCTTCCTTCCTCCCTCCCTCCCTCAAAAGGTGTGACAATCTTACATTACCTTTTTTTTTTTAAGATTTATTTATTTATGCATACAAGAGCTGGGGTACAGACCAGAGTCATGGGAGGTGAGAGGATTCACCAGAGACAGAGTGGGGAGCAGAACAGGCAGATCCACTGAAATACACAGCTGTGGGGAGCAACTGGCTAGGCAGGAGAGGTCTGTTGCACTTTGTGGATCCCCTCCCTGGCTTGGGATTGAACTCATGCTACTGTGCTGCGGGTAATTTACAGTGCTTTGCACAACCCTCTGTGCCACCAGGGAGGCTCACATTCTGCATTACCTTTGTCCTAAGAATCTTTGATTTTTTTTTAAACCAGCCTTAAAACCTTATAAGAAAGACTAGTAAATATGTTGTTTTGTTTGTTTACCTACTTAAGCTAAGACTATTATAAAAATATCAAAGTTCTGTTAAGAAGCAGTCTGGGCAAAGAACTAACATATTCATATAAACACATGAACACCTCTATATTGGTAGTTACTAACAGAAAAAGAAAGACATTGTGGTCACATGATACGTATCATTCCAGTAGGAATAATCAACCATGTAGACTATTCTAGACAGGAAACAAAATTCTTACCATAAGGCCAGGAAAGTACTGACATAGCACAAAGTGAAAGAGCTAAAAAAAATTAATATTTAAAGGCAGTATTGATAACAGAACCTGATGCATACACCCACTTTAGACATGACCTTTCCAAAGAACTAGAAGTATTCAAAATTTATTACAAAAAAAATTATATCCTCTAGAGATTTAAATTAACATAATCAACTCAATTTTGGGACATTCACTTTTCCACTCTCCATTTTCTGATTCATTTCTTATAAGCATATTATTCTTTTGACATTTTACTACATTCAATTAGATTAAGATTAGTCTTGCAGTTAAGGAATTTAATCTTTCTCTTTAAGGCAACTTTGCATAGCTCTGCTATGATATGAATTGAGCTCACAGCTAAACTCTCAAAGTAATTTCCATACTTTCTAAATGTCCATGTTTTTCCAAATTCTCTTGGGAGATTTCTGCCGGTCATAAAATAACCAAAAAACAGAACATGAATAAGACTATACTTGGTTTTCAAACTTTAAATTGAATAATACATATTTATCAAAGTTTGCTTAAATAACTTTACTTCAATTTCAGGCTGCATAATTGTTTCCAACCATATTTTAGGAATTAAGATTCTTCTGCTAATGTCCAATATTGAAGTGACTTCCCCTTAAATTTACTTTCAGTAATGTATTATTTCCTAAACCTAAGAATTTTTTTATGTTTTTGGATGTTTGGTAGCTTAAAAATCACCAACACATCACCAATTTATTTCCTCTTTAAAAGAGATAATTTCAACACTTCGATGAGGAAAAGGAAAATAGGAGATGAAATTTGGAAGCAATGGGACAACACTGAGTCATCTACGATCCCCAGAAGGTGAAACAAGGAAAGGTCAGTAGTATAACAAGCATGGAGAGGAATGGGGCTCCAGCAGATCCCAAGCCCATGGTTTGGAATTCAACTGAACACCTGCTCGGAAGGGCAGGGACTGGAATTGCCAGCACCAAGAATATGCAACAGGTGTTCCCATTGTGGAAAGCTAGGGACTTGGTCTCACAAAGTTTGGCAGGATAATGGGATGTGGGGCTCTAGCATATCCCAAGCCCATAATTCGTATCTGAACTGAGCTCTGCCCACCTTGCTATGTAGGGGTGGGATATACTAGCACCTATAGTGCACAGCCCCTATTCCACTGTGAGAAACTAAAGACCCTGCCATCTTCCCCTCTGCAATGGATGAAACATGAAGGAGGGGATATACAGAGACAGCACCCATCAACATATCCACAGCACCACTATCTTTGTAGAGTTTTGGTGCAATAGTTCTGGACATGGTCTGACTACCAATTTCTGATATCCCAAAAGAAGGACCCCAAAGAGATGCCTGCCATAACCAGTGGCACAGTGTCCCAACACATAGAACAAATTAGAAAACAAATAGGGAGAAGGAAAAATACAAATAAACTGTAAGCCCTCAGGGGACAGACATACCACAAAAAGAAAATCAACCACCAGAACTCAACAATAATGACATGTAAGAACTCTGTCTGCCAAATAGAGAATTTAAAGTCATCATGATTAAAAAAATGCAAAAAAGAGAAAAAAATGATATGAGACAAATAATTAATGCACTGAAGAAAAAAATGGAGACTGTAACGAAGGAAATTAAAGAAATGCAAGAGATTAAAAGATGAATGGGGGAGCTAAAAAAAACTGAGAAAAACAATGAAAAATAGAATTGATGAAATGGAAGAACAAATGAGTATTCAAGAAGATACAGAAATAAAATAACCAAAACTGAAAAGGAAAGAGAAGTACAAAGGAAAAAGAATGAAGAAGCACTTTAAGAGCTCTCTGATACCATGAAGAAAGGAAATATAAGAGTTAGAGGAATCCCTGAAGGTGAGGAGAAAGACCAAAGAACTGAGAGAATATTCAAGGAGATAATCAAAGAGAATTCCTCAAGAATTAAGGAGATGAAAATGTCCTGTAAGGCCTCCCTAGTGGCAGAGTAGATTAAGCAATGCACTATGAAGCAAACCACAGTCATTGTAGCACAAGTTTGATCCCTGCCACTGGCCAGGGAGGGAGTCTACATGGCATAGCAGACGTCTCCTGCCTCACCCACTGCTCCTCTCAGCAGTATGTTTCAGTTAGTCTGCCTGTTCTGCTCCCCACTCTGTTTCTGGTGAATCCTCTAACTACCCTGGACTCTGGCCTGTACCCCAGAGCTCTTGTGTATATAAATAAATAAATATTTTTTAAAAGGAAAATAGACATTTAAGAAACAAGAAGAACACCAAATTTTTACAATGAAAGGAAAATTTCAGCAAGACACATAATAGCAAATCTCCCAAGAGTCCAAGACAAGCTAAAAATAATGATGCTGATGAGGGAAAGAAACAGGTATCATGTAAAGGAAAACCAATCAGGCTGACATCAGACTTCTCCAAAGAAACACTACAAACAAGTAGAGAATGAAGGGACACATCAACAAACTCCAAGACAACAAATTCCAACCAAGAATACTTATTCCTGCAAAGATCTCCTTCCTCTATGAAGAAACAACCTATTAGGAATATAAGGGAACCAAATAAGGATCAAGGAAAAGAATAAGAACAAGAATAATAATAATAACAACAATAAACACACAAAAACCAAAAATGAAAAGACAAGGACAAATTGGGGACACTTGGTGGGGAGGGAAGAGGGGAAGGGTTGAGGGCAGACGGGAGCACAGGGGACTGAGATGATGGTGCACTGGTGTTATGGTGATGGGGAATACATGGGGATTACAATTGATGTAAAATATATGTAAATGTAAAAAAATTATATTAAAAAAACTGCAAAAAAAAAAAAAGACCTTCACAGACAAACATAAATTCTAGAAACTCATTAAGAATAACCTCCTGGGCCTCATGGGCCTCAGGTTGAGCTCTACACTGTGAAGCATATGCTACACAGCAATGTGACTTTGATTCCTGGCCAGGGAGGGGACCCACATGGCACAGCAGAACTCTCCTGCCTTGTTCACTGCTCCCCTCAACAGTGTATTTCTGCCGACCTGACTGTCCTGCTTCCCACTCTGTCTCTGGTGAATACTCTCACCTCCTGTGACTCTGGCCTGTACCCCAGCTCTTGCATGCATAAATAAATAAATCTTTAAAAAAAATAAGAATAACCTCCCACTCCAAAAAAATACTACAAGAAGTCCTAAAACCAAAACTAGCAGAGGAATGAATAAGAACAGAATAAAGCAGGAATAAAATTTAAAAAAGACAAACAAAATATCAAATGCAGATACCAACATCTCAATATTAACTGTAAATGTAAATGCATTAAACTCATCAATAGCAAGACTAGTGTTGCAGGCTAGATTAAAATAACAAAATCCAGCCTTCTGCTCTCTGCAGGAAACACATTTAACCACAAAAGATAAACATAGACTGAATGTAAAAGGTTGGAAAATAATACTACAAGCAAATGGAACAAAAAAAAAAGGCAAGAACAGCTATACTTATATCAAATGGAATAGACTTCACACTGACAAAGGTAAAGGGACAAAGATGGATGATTAAGGGAACAGTACATCAGAAAGATATAACACTCATCAACGTATACTCGCCAAATGAAGGGGCACCAAAATAAATATCAATTATTATCAGCTTTAAAAACAGACAGAGAAAATACATATATTGTAGGAGACTTCAACACCCCACTCTCACCAAGACAAAAAGCAGCAAAGACACTAGAGCCCTAAATAAAGACCTAGACTTCATGGGCTTAACAGACATCTACGGGACACTGCAACCAAAAAAAAAAAAAAAAATTTGAGTATAGATTCTTCTTAAGTGTACATGGATCTTTCTCAAGAATTGACCACTTAGTGGGCCACAAGACAAACATTCACAGCTACATGAAGGTCAAAATCATTTCAACTATATTCTCTGACCATAAAGGCATTAAACTAGATATAAATCATGAAAAGAAAGAAAGGAACCCACCTACCTCATGGAGATGAAATCCACTACTGGAAGACAATTAGATTAAAGAGGAGATCAAAGAAGAAATTAAAAAAATACTTTGATCTAAATGACAATGAGTATACCACTTTCCAGAATGTATGCAATGTAGCAAAAGTGGTAATAAGAGGAAAGTATATAGCAATACAGGCTCATATCAAGAAAAAAGAAAGAACTCAAAGAAACAACCTATTCTCCCATCTCAAAGAACTAGGAAAAGAACAACAAAAAATAGTAGAAGAAATGAAATAATAAAAATGAAGGCAGATATAAGTGAAATAGAAATTTTTAAAAAATCCAAAGAATAAACAAACCAAAAGTTGGTTCTTTGAAAAAAATAAACAAAATAGACAAACCTCTAAACAGGCTCACAAAGGAAAAAAAATGAGAGAAAACAAATAAATAAGATCACATATGAAAGAGGAGAAGTTACAACAGACTCAGTAGAAATCAAAAGAATAATCAGAGACTACTATGAGCATTTATATGCAAACAAGTTCGACAGTCTAGAAGAGATGGACAAATTCCTAGAATGATATAACCATCTAAAGCTAGATAAAGAAGAAATGTAAAACCTACACAGACCAATTTCAAGCAGTGAAAATAAAAATATTCCCCAAAAACATATGCTCTAGACCAGATGGCTTCATAAGTGAATTCTATCAAACATTCGGAAATTAACTAGTGCCTAGCCTACACAAACTCTTTCAAAAAAAAAAAAAAAATGAGGAAGAAGGAATACTACCAAGCAAGTTTTATGAAGCCAAAATTACACTAATACCAAAACCAGACAAAGACAACACAAAAAATAAAAACTTCATGTCAATCTCCTTAATGAACACGGATGCAAAAATCCTCCTAAAATTCCTTGCCAACAGAATCTAAGAATGTATCAAAAGGATAATACACCATGATTAAGTGGGATTTATTCCAGGGGCACAAGGATGGTTCAACATCAAAAAATCAATTAAGTTAATACAACACATCACAAAAAGAAAAGTAAAAACCCATATAATCATATTAATAGATGCTGAAAAGGCATTTGACAATGTTAAACATTCATTTATGAGGCGGGCCCTTGAAATTCTCAGGATAAAAAGAATATACTTGATAAAAAAGAACGTATTTGCTAAATGTCATATATGACAAACCCACAACCAATATTATTCTCAATGGTGAACAACTGAAAGCATTTCATTTAAGATCATGAATAAGATAAGGATGTCCACTCTCACCACTGCTCCTCAACATGATACTGGAAGTTCTAGACAAAGCAATAAGACAGGAAAAACACATAGAAGGAATCCAAATAGGGAAAGAAGAAGTAAAACTGTCAACTATTTGCAGACAATATGATAATATACGTAGAAAATTCTAAAAACTCCACAGAAAAAATAATCAAAACAACAACCAGTTCAGTAAATAAGAGGATACAAAATCAACATATAAAAGTCAGTAGCTTTCCTATACACAATCAATCTGAAGAAAAAGAAATCAAGAAAATCATTCCTTTTATAATTGAAAAAAAAATCGAATACTTGGGAATAAACCTAATGAAACAGGTGAAGAACCTATATAAAGAAAATTATAAAGCATTGTTAAAAGAAATAGAAGACACCAAGAAATGGAAAGACATTCCCTTCTCATGGATTAGAAAAATTAACATTATAAAAATGGCCATCCTACCTCTACAAAGAAAACTACAAAACATTGCTAAAAGAAATAGAAGAAGATACAAAGAAATGGAAAAATATCCCTTGCTCATGGATTGGAAGAATTAATG
>JAGFMF010011678.1:2820187-2842098 GCA_019455555.1 Galemys pyrenaicus | reverse complement strand
GATGGTGCACTGGTGAGATGGTGATGGGGAATACATGGGGATTACAATTAATGGCAAGTATATGTAAATTTTAAAATATTTTAATAAAAAAATAAAAGTTGATATTAAGAGAAAATGTAAAAAAAAAAAAAAGGCCATCCTACCAAAAGCAACTCATAGATTCAACATTATTCCAATAAAAAATCTCAATGGGGCCTCCCCTGGTGGCGCAGTGGGTTAAGCAACGCATTATGAAGCAAACCGCAACCACTGCAGCACGAGTTCGATCCCTGCTGCCGGCCGGGGGGGGACCCACATGATGCGGCAGACCTCTCCTGCTGTGCCCGCTGCTCCTCTCAGCAGTGTAGTTCTGTTGATCTGCCTGTTCTGCTCCCGGCTCTCTGTGGTGAATCCTCTCACCCCCCCACACCTCTGGCCTGTGCCCCAGTGCTTGTATGCATAAATAAATAAATCTTTTAAAAAAAATCTCAATGATGTTTTTCAAAGAAATAGAACAAATATTGATGAAATTAAGATATAGTCACAAAAACCTCTAATAGTCAAAGCTCTCCTAACTAAAAAAAAATGAAAGTGAAGGGATCACACTCCCAGACTTCAAGTAATACTACAAAACCTTAAGAATTAAAACGATATGAAACTGGAACAAAAACAGACCAATGGAACTGAATAGAAAGCTCAGAAATAAAACCACACATGTATAGACAACTAATCTTTGACAAAGGAGCAAAGAACATGGATGGAAAAAGGACAGTTTGTTCAATAAATGGTGCTGGGAAAACTGGACTACCCCATGCAAAATAATGAAACTAGAGCACTAACTCATACCATGCACAAAAATCAACTCAAAATGGGTAAAAGAAACTGAAACCATAAAACATATAGAAGAAAACACAGACAAAACACTAGAAGACATACCTCTCAATAACATCTTTAAAGACACATTCCCTCACTTTTCTCCTCCCAGTTACCATCTACCTGGGAGTTTTTATTCTTTATCTCTTTTTTTCCTAAATAAATGTTTCTTTCCAAGACAAAAAAAAAAAAAAGATCATCCTCTAAAGCAAAGAATGTGAAGAAAAAATACACATCAAACTAAAAAGCTTCTGTACAGCAAAAGAGACATTAACCAAAACAAAGAGCTACCTCATTGATTAGGAGATTTTTGCACTCCATACAACATGTAAGGGATTGATCACAAAGATATACAAAGAACTCACAGGACTCAACAAAAACAAAGTAAACAATCCAGTCAAAAATAAGCAGAATGGGCCTCCCTAGTGGCACAAAGGATTAAGTGGCAGCACTATGAAACTATCTTTAGCCATGGCAGCATGAATTTGATCCCCAGTCAGGGAGGTGACCCACATTGTGCAGCAGATCTCTACTATCTCACCCATTGCTTCCCTCCACAGTATATTTCAGTCTATCCACCTGTATGTTCCCTACTCTGTCTCTGGTGACTCCTCTCACTTCCTGTATCTCTGGCCTGTATCCCAGTTCTTATATGCATAGATAGATAGATAGATAGATAGATAGATAGATAGATAGATAGATAGATACATAGATAGATACATAGATAGATACATAGATACATAGATTTTTTTAAATGAGCAAAAGAACTTAAAAGATACTTATCCAAAGAGGAAATGCAAATGGTCAACAGACATATGAAAAAAATGTTCAACATCCCTCATGATCAGGGACATGCAGAGCAAAACCACAATTACATGCATAAGAATGGCACATTCTTATGGGAATGCAAGCTGGTCCAACCATTATGGAAAGCAGTATGGTGGTTCCTCAAACTACTAAGAATGGAACTGCCATATGACCCAGCAATTCCACTCCTAGGGTTCTACCCAAAGGACACAAAAGGATACCTGCACCCCGATGTTTATTACATTATTATTTATAATAGGAAAGATTTGAAAATAACCCAAATGCCAAAAAATAGGTGACTGAATCAAAAGAGTTACTTATACACAATGGAATACTATTTCAGAAATCAAAGGAGCTAAATTGATGCCATTTGCAGCAACATGGATAGAGGTAGAAGGGATAATGCTCAGTGAAATAAATCAGAAGGAAAAAGAAAATTATTAGATGGTTTAGCTTATAGGAGGAATGTGGGGAACCAAATAAAGGAAGAGAGAAAAAATAAAAATAATTTTAAAAACACAACAAAAGAAAACAAAAATAAACAGACAATTATAAATCAGAGACATTCTGCAGGGGAGAGGGAGGCAGTGGGATTTGGATGGGGGCATGGGGAATACAAGGGACTATGGTGATGTTGCACAGATGAATTGGTGGTGGAAATTCTATGGGGACTACACCTGAGAAATGAAAGCAAACACTGTAAAACTACAAAAAATAGACAATGATGTAAAATATATATAAATAGAAAAAAAATTTAAAAAGTGAAGATTTGGAATCTGAGTGTTCCAATGGGTGGTTAGCTTTACATTATATGATTTTAGATAACTCCCATGAATTCTTGAATTTCATTTTCTTCATGTCTGCCATACCTTTCATATACCACTATTTAAAAAGTGAGAGAAAATCCAGGTAGAAAGAATAATTTTAAGACAAGCATTTCTAAGGGCTATTTAATACTAAAGTTCTACAATTCTGAGCTAAAGCACTTTAAATACAATTGTTTGTCTGAATATACCCTATGTCAGTATCAAGCCATAATAGTTTCTTTGAAGGAGTTAAGATATCTTAGCTGGGATATTCTGTCTTTGTAAAGATAGGAGGATTTCAAGGTAAAGAGACTGGAATAAAAACTACAGGCTAGGGACCAAGGACTAGCACTCTCAACATGTCCATATACTAGAACAGAACTCTCAGACATCTATGAATTCTAAAATTATGCTTCGATCACCTAGGTTTTCATGAAAACACGTTGACTAAGAAATGAAGACAAAACATGTTTTTTTTAAAATAATTTCCTAATTTGATATACAAATTTAATTATTCATATATATAGTAATTTATTCATACATCTAGTATATATCCTTGCCCCAGACCTGTAAATGTCAGCAGTAGGCATGCTTGGCCTATTCTTTCCCAATAAGTCCAGAATATCTTCCCTTCTCAAGAAGGGAGTGTATCCTTTTCTCTTTAAGTCATGAGTATATGATCAACTAGTGTTATTAGGCATAAAGCAACCAAAACAGGGCAGGAAGAAACCTGTGCATATACAAGATATAACTTTCTTCTGTTTTAAAGAATGATGAGGTAGAAAAAGTCAAGGCACACTACATGATCCCTCAAAACAGAACACTGCATATAAAGAGAAAACAAATGTGAACAAGTGAGTTATTATTTACAGGCCAGATAAGAGATGCATTTTGAAGCCTTTAGTTTGAAACGCATAGCCCTTGTATGCCAGTGCTACTTCTGTTATGTTCATAACTTTGCACTGTTTTTTGTTAATTTTGCATAAATTATTTAATTATAATACTTATAATACATAAATAAATTAAATTAATTATTTCCTATGTGTGTTTAGCTTCTTATAGATTTTTTTTAATTTTTTTTTTTAGATTTATTTATTTATGCATACAAGTACTGGAGTACAGCCAGAGGTGCGGGGTGGTGAGAGAATCCACCAGACAGAGCAGGGAGCAGAACAGGCAGATGGACTGAAATCCACTGCTGAGAGGAGCAGTGGGAGAGGCAGGAAGAGGTCTGCCTGTGCCTTGTGGGTCACCTCTCCCCAGCCGGAGGCAGGGATCGAACTCATGCTGCAGTGGCTATGGTTTGCTTTGCAATGCGTTGCTTAACCCACTGCACCACCAGGGAGGGCCCAGCTTCTTATAGATTTTTAAATACACTACTTAATATTAAGAGTCATTTGTTCCTTCATGAACAAATCAATCTATGAACTAGTCACTACAAATACTAGAACTAATCACACTACGCATGATTAAACATGATTGTAGTGTCTGTGTGTGTGTGTGTGTATTGGTGGTTCTCCATACCCTCTAGAGTAATATTTTCTGAAAACCAGGAATCTAATTTATGCCTTTAACCTCCATGAATTTAAAATCATAACTAAAGCAATTTGATTCAGTGAAAATTATTGCTTAATGCTCTCAGCATGAGAAAACCTCAGGTCTATCTCACATATTTTATTACTCAGGTTTTGGAACCTGAATTATCAAGCTAATTGTTTCCATTCTCTATTTCACTTGTCTAAACAGCTTTAAGCCTAAGCCCTTTTCAGTTTTCACATTTATCTCTTTTTTTTTCTGTATAAACAGGTTGTGTTTTTCTTCTTCTGCATCATTCCCTAGCTGTCTGTCTAGTTAACTCTTTCTTGTTATTTATTCTGTATGGTTATGACTGATACTCCTGTCTTTCTAACATCTGAACATTTGAAAGCAAGCTATTTCCAAGAAAGATTCCTATGCATGAGTAACAAGTATTCTAACAGTGAAATCAATCATCTTATATTCTTCATTTTTTTATTATTCCAAATGAGAAAATTAATCTTGTTATGTAAGAAGTCATTACTTCATCTACTCATCAGCTGCTTCTGACATGCTCCAGTTGGCTCTTAGTTTGGAAATAAAATTACACAAAGATGAAAATGAAGCCTGTTTCAGAACATTTTCAAGGAAGATTTGTTCCTCTAATGGGCTTTTTGCCGAAAGATAGCATTTTTAATTTCTGTGAAAATAAAAATTCAGCTCAAACAAGTGAACTATAGAAAGTCAGGGGTCAGGAGAACATTTTTTTAATTGCAAAATATTTCAAACCCTGTATGAAGTGAAATTGCAAGCACAATTTTTGCTGTGATTTACCTCTATCAGTTTGGGCAATTCATTTGAAAAAAACAAAACAAAACAAAAAACCTTAAAATTAATTCTGGTTTTGACATGTTAGAATTTATATCAGTTTCAGAATGCAACTTTTTTTTCCAAGTAAGTATTAAGCATGTTAACTTCAGCTTCATCATCTCTATTTCATATAATTATAGATCTCTGTTTTATATTTTCTGGCAAATGAAATATTTCCTAATTAATACATGGAGTGATAAAGAATCTTTGCATAATGTTCTCCACAGTACCTCTCGTTGCAGGAGATTTTATAAATATTGGAACTAAGAGAAATTCCTAAGGATATAATGAAAAAATCAAGACAGAGAACTTAAGCATATGAGGTAAAGTTACTCATAAATATTACTATTTTACTTAAATGTTTAAAGAAGGGAAGGAATTAACAATATATAGATCCTGGAGATAAACTTTCAATATTTACTAATTCTGTAATTTTAGCAAGTTGCTCAACATATTTATGCCTCATTAACTTTATTAGTCGATAGGGGTGACAGGGTATGGAGCAGGGTGCAGGCAAATAAAATAGGTCTCACCTCACAAAATTGTTGTAAAGATAAAATGAATCATTATGAAGAGTCTTAGTTTACTAGTCACTTTTGCATCAGACACTGTTCTAAGTGATACAAAAACTGGCAACTTTAAGAAAGATTTAAAATATTTTCTTTCTTTTAAAAAATGTATTATTTTTATCAAGATAACATTGCTTTACAACACTGTATGTGACACACAGGCTTAGGCTCACACCTCCTCAAATGCATGTTGACACCCCACACTCCCACCAAGTCACCCATAGTCTTCTACAATAGTCTATGAGACCTCTCTAAACCTTAATCTCCACTCTCAGCCCTCTGGTGGCCTCAGTTCTACATTCAGATTTCTAGGGTCTGTTATTTATTTGGTTCATGTGATCATTTGTTTTGTTTCCCTATATTCCACATATAAGTGAAATATCCTGGCATTATTTCCTCTTTTCTAGCTTACTGAGTTTAGCATTATCCTCTTGAGTTCTCTCCTTGGGTACATGTTGCACAAAGGTTGTTTTACTTTCTCTCTGTTACTTTGTTGAGGGCCTCTGCAAGCATTACTGTTTTGTTTTGTTTTTTTCATAGTTAAGAAAAGTTTATACTTTATTATTTTATATTTACTTATTTATTTTCTTATATCATTGTTCATTTTTGGACAGTATCTAATGTATCCCCTCAGGAGTAATCCCTGTAGTTTACCTACCATCATAGCATCTGTGATCTTTCACCATAGCCCCTTGTGCTCTTCTCTCCCCTGTTATCTGATGTTAATTTGATTACCGGACCAATCCAAGCAAGAACTCAGAGGGTTAAGAGTAAATTTTTCTCTCTCCAGTAACATATAATTTGCCAATTCTAAATTTGACAATTATTTCACACAGAGTAGTGAATATAATGCTGATTTTTTACTTGGTAGTTTCAATTGACTAGGATTTCTCAAAAATGCCATGAAGAATATATCATGAAACATCCTGGTATAATTCCTCATAATGTAGTTATTACATTTACTTTATTTTCTAAATAGAAGAAAAGACAACAACTCAGAGGAAATGTGCAGGTCAGTCTGTCATTTTTTTTCTATCAGTTTTATATTTCAATCGAACTGAAAGCCTTGTATTTCAGATTAGTTACTTCTGAATCACAGTAGTTAGATCTTTTGATTAGTCTTCTAGGCATCAGTAATATGGTGTTATAATTTCCTGTAAGATTTACAAATTTAGGTGTGACATCACTTGCAAAGTATAGCCAAACTGACTGTCAGACTGTCAACTTGAAATTGCAAGCCAGTATTGTCCTTACTTTTATGTAACACTCTCATGAGCACATTCTCATATTTTATTTATCTCCGCTGATCTCAAATACATCAAGTTTTTTTTAATCTTATTCATTAATCTTTAGGAAGTTTATAACTCTAGGATTTAGGCTCCTACTCCAGTTTTCATCAAGGCTTTGCTATTCATGGATGTTATTAATATCCCAAGATGCTCTCTACTCCTCAGAGTTTCCAGCCCAGTTTTGTAGTAGTGATTTTTTTTTGTATGCAGTTATGGAAAAAAAACAGAATCTAAAATAAGACAGACATGGGTATAAAGAAGAGTCAACAGTTACAAGTGATGTGAATTTGAGTGAAATTATTTATGTTTTTCTGAACCTTAGTGAATATTTCTTTATATAAAATATTTAAAAATGGATGCTAGAAAGATTGCTATGAAAAGTAAATGAGGTAATATACCAAAGCACACAGCACATAGCAAATGTAGGTACTCAATTTCATGCTGTAGTTTGTTGTGATGCTGCTGCTGCTGATGGTGGTGGTGGATGTACTGGCAAAGATTTCATTTAAAGATGCTGATTCATAACTTCAATCACTTTCCTATTTGAGCCAGAGGAAAAAGGGGTTTTTGCAGAAATATATTCTCCTAGAGCAAAAAGGAAGAGTACTACAATGTGAGTACAACACTCACTAATCCTATCTGTATCACACATCATTAAGTCACTTTAGAGGCTTTGTAATAAGTTCAAAGTTTTAAATATATTTTTTCAATTATACAATCTCTAATGGCATAAAGAAAAATGAGGGCCTGAGTGTTAATTCCATACAGACATACCCAGTATTGAGAACATTTTAATTCAATGATTATAGTAATAACATTTGTAGCTACATACTTTTAACAATCACAGTATTGTACAACTATTTGGTTTTAAAAATACATATGCTTAATATTCTTCATTCTATTTCAATGCACTGAGGAAAAGATTTGGAATCTGTATGAGAAAACAGATCATAGTTACTAATCATAGCATTCTTGATATAATGAATATGACATGATGTGAATTCAAGTCAATATGCAGGAAAGACTCATTGTCATGTTGTGTAGAAAATTCACTGCTAATCTTCTTGTTGATATTGGAGAGGATAGTAATTTACAGCATGTGTATATCATAAATATATGACTTACAAGTTATAAGCAAATATAAATGATAGTTCATATAAGATGCTGATTTATATAAATAACTTGAAATAAAATATAAATGACAAGAAATTCTTATTTATATACACACACATATATGGTACTCCATAGACTCTAACAAATACCATCAATTAAAATACAAACCAAATTTCTTTCAGATCATCACCTATTACTAAGTGACATAAATAGATATAAAATTTAATGTCATATGCTAAAAGAATATGCTAAGGAGCTGAAAGACCTGAATTTAATAAACTGTTCAATTATTTTCTTGCTATATCATTTCAAGTAAGTCATTCATTCTCTTAACTTCAGAATTCCTTACTATCATAGAAGGAGTTGCACTAGACCATCCAGTGCTTTTCCAATGTATCTTCTTAATAGTTGACTCCTCATTTTCAATCACAGTCTATACAGTATTCCAATAGGTTTCAAACAAATAAGAGCAGATCTGCCTACTGAAATGAAAATAACAGGAGTCAATAATATAGAACTTTTAGATTTATTGGTAGTACATGATTGTTATACAAATACCTTAAACATTGTTTCCATCAAGTGTCTCTACTTGTGAAAGTTACTAATCCATGTGCACAAATTTCAGATGGAATATTATTCAAAATTTTATTCTCACTAGAAACATGCAGCATAAGTACTCAATAAATGGTAATGCTTTGGATTTGAATGCTTCATTTGCAATTTTACTTCACATTAATGTACCATTTACTTCTTACAAAGCACTTTTAGATAGTTTCTCATTACCTCACTTACTTTTACCACTAATGAAGTACGTAAGACAGGGTCAAACAAAAGAGGAGTAGGGTCTCTCTCACTGTAGTCTCTTAAAGAAAATTTTCATAGTTTGCAAAGAAAAAAATCCATCATACTAATTTCATCCTGAATAATTCTACTTTAATAACACCACATATGATACATGTGTTTTGTTTTATATGATAGACGAAGGTTTTTCAATCTTGGGCACAGCTAACATTGAAGTTGGGTAATTCTTTGTTGTAGTCACTTTCCTGTAAACTATGGGATGCTTACTACCTCCCTAGCCTTTATCCTCTATATTCTCTATGTGTATCCCAAGTTGAGACACCTAAAAATGTCTCATATTTTGTCATATATATATATATATATATATATATATATTTGGGGGAAAATCACTCCCAGTTGAGAATCACTGGATAGATTAATACTGAGGGCAAATTCAGTGACTAATTCATTTCAACCTGCCTGCTACATTCCCAACTATTTGAAAAATTGTCCAGAATGAATAGTAAGTAATGCCATATAGCTTTTGTTTTTAAATGTTCAAAAATAATCCAACTGGATTATAATTAAAAGGAATTATAAGAAGACAGTAGAATGAGTACCTCAAAGAGTATACAGACATTTTGTTAGGTTTTGAAAAATACTATATAACTCCATTGATAATAAAGTTAAGAAATCAAATACAGAACAAGGAAAGGTGTGAAAGCGCTAACTAATACCACTGTTTCAGACTTCATAAAATAGAAGACTATACAAAGACTATTTTAATAATTATGACTTTTATCAGTGATGTTCTGAATAAAAACCCAGGCCTGTCTTCAGTTAAGACATAACTCACCAGTAGTGAAATATTGTTTTTACTCACCCCCCTAGGTAATGACAGTAGTCACCTCAGTAGACAAGACCAGAGTGGAGAAAATTTTGGAACATAAAAAACTAACGTCAATACTTCATGGTTTCCTAGAAATTTCTAATTGGCAATACTTCAAGTAATTACCTGATGACTGCTTGTAATTGACCTCGAAATTCATCCATTTCTTCAGACATTTATTAAGTTATCACTTTATGAGACAAAAGGATCAGATTAAAAAGTAAACATAAAATGATATAACAGCTGACTTAGGATATGATGCATTGAGGTAAATGAGATTGATTCTATGAAGAACACTCTTTTGATAGAAAAGCTTTCAAAATTAAAGATTAAAAAATAATAATAAGGTAGGGCCTTCCTGGTGATGCAAGAGTTGAGCACCACACTGTGGGGTTTCTGCAGTCACTGCAGCACGAGTTCAATCCCCAGCCAGGGAGGGGACCCACATGGTGCAGCAGACCTCTCCTGCCTCACCCGCTGCCCCCCTCAGCAGTGTACTTCAGTCAATCTGTCTGTTCAGCTCCCCACTCAGTCTCTGATGAATCCTCTCATCTTCTGCCTCTGTCCTATACTCCAGCTCTTGTATGCATAAAGAAAAAAAAATAAGATAAATAAGATAAATTTAAATGTAAGAGTATGGCCATAATATTAACTACCACTCCCGCATGACTGCCTCAAGACAATGACCCACATCATAGGAGGCTGGGGACACCTAGGTAGCCCATGACTGATTGTGTGGTCAGAGTCTGAGACAGCTGGGAGTAGTCCAAAGTTATATCAAGCACCTGCACAGAAAGTACTCCCTGCATATAAGGCCAATATGTCCTCCCATGTTCCCCATAGAATTGATTATCACCTTTGATCCCTTTGAAGACTTGTTCCCTAGAAGATGAATGCCCTTTGTCTCCCTGGACCCGCTTTCCCTACCATTGTCATATGATCAATCATGCTTGTGTATCACTGCTAGTAAATAACAAGAGGGCTGCTCAATGGGCAGCAGTGTCTTGCCTTGCAAAACTTCTCCAGAATTCATACCTCAGTGTCCCTATGGACATGCTGGTGCATGTGCAACTGCTGGATTACAAAGATGAGAAAAAATGAACAAAATATAGCTATATCTAGTAATTTATTGTCAAATAAGAAGACAGAGAGAATACTTCTTTAAGTCATGAAACATGCCATACTTAAAAAAAGTATCTTATTTAAAGTGAATCATTTGAAAACACACCATTTTTCTTTCAATGTCTAAGCCAAAAATTGCTGTTATTTGTTGTCTATAAATCAAAACAGCAACAACAACAAAACATGAAACAAAAAGGAGCTATGACTACTTGCAAAGTATCAATTATAATAAAGATAAAAATCTCACTCAAATGGTTTAGAAAGAAGATAAAAGTTGTGAAAGTCAATTATTTTCTTTTGGGTCAGTAACAAAAAATAGAATATATAAAGTCATAATATCATGAAGTGAAACCATCCCAAACAATAAATACATGACATGTATTTGGAGAAAATCACATACCTTTATTGGGTGATATTAAAAAAAATGTTGAGCTTTTTCCTTTAAAAAAAATGATACATTTTTATTTTCCCTCTGTATATCAAAAGTTGAGGATAAAAGAAAATTCCTAGACAATGACTCTCTAAGTTAAAGATAACTTTTTATGATTAAAAAATGATTGAAAAATAATTTAAAAATCAATTAAATCACAAAAGGGAAAATATTTAAAGTATATATGTCAAAAAATGATTTAATCCAGCCAGGGAAGGATATTAACTGATATGTGATAAAATAAGAAATACATATATAATAAATACCTCCAAAATGTTCAATCTTACTAGTAATAATTATAAAGAAATCTACAATTAATGATCTAATTATGGTAGAGAAGTCAGAAAGATTTTTCAAAAATATATATATTTTGTACTGTACTTTTTAGATAAAGGAAATTGTAGAGAAGATAATGAGCAAAATAATGTGTACTTATAATAAAAATATCTCTCTTCACAAGCCCTTAATATGAAAACAAAGTAGAGGAAAAGCTAGCTGGGCTTTTGTTTTGTTATTATGAATATAATGGGGGAAAGGAGATATTTTTCTGTTTTTCAACAAACATACATGTAAAGGGAATTTGTATTTTGGAGACAAGAAAAAGATAGGTTGAAATCATGATTCTGTATTTTAAGTGCTGGAAGAAATTGTGCCTTACTGAGGAAAAAATGATATTTTCTAAACAGAAGTATCTTCCCGATTTATCTAGCAGGATTATTTTAAAACCAAATATGAATTAGAATCCATAGTTAGCAAAGTTATTAATAGATGTGATATAGTTACCTTTAAAAATGTTCCTCCCCTAGGAGGAATATAAGGGAACCAAATAAGGATCAAGGAAAGGAATAAGAACAATAATAATAATAATAACAACAATAAAGACACAAAAACCAAAAATGAAAAGACAAGGACAAATTGGAGACACTTAGTGGGGAGGGAAGAGGGGAAGGGTTGAGGGCAGACGGGAGCACGGGGTACTGAGGTGATGGTGCACTGGTTTTATGGTGAAGGGGAATACATGGGGATTACAATTGATGTCAAATATGTGTAAATTAAAAATATATAAATTTTAAAAATAAACATTAAAAAATAAATAAATATTAAAAATTGCAAACATTTTTATAAAATTTGATGTTTTCTATATTTCATCTCTTAATTACTGAAGGAAAGAAATAGAATACAATCAATCATATATAACAAGAAATTTCTGAAATCTGTGTTGGTTTTATAGTGTGATGATCTCTAAAAGGAGTAAAAGGGGTATTAATGATTACTCTAGAGTTTCCAGAACTCTAACAAAATATGCCAACATCTGAAGGAAAAGGAATAAAAACTGCTTAAATTAGGGTGAAACTGGCTCAACTCAAAGAGTGTGAGTGGGGCTTTCCAGGTAGCCTAGGGGCTACGTCTCCGCACTATCACCATTCTGGCCTGAGTTCACTCTCTGACCAGGGAGCTAACCCACATATGGCACAGCAGAGTTATCCTCTCACCCACTGCCCCTCTTAGCAGTGTATTTCAGTAAATCTGCCTGCTCTGTACCCCATTTTGTCTCTGGTGATTCCTCTCACCCCCCACACCTTTGGTCTACATCCTCCTTCTTCTACCAAGTATGAGTGGTATGAGTGTATCTGCCTATCTGTATGACAGTTCTCTCCAAATTTATAGAAAGAGGAAAGAAAGATAAAGTGGCAAAAACAAAACTACATAAAATAATCAAATATTTGGCATTATTCACACATATTGTTCTTTCTCTTTTTTTAAGATTTTAATTATGCTTACAAGAGCTGGGATACAGGTCAGAGGTGTGGGGCGGGGGTGGGAGTGGGGGTTGAGAGGATTCTCCAGAGACAAGAGTGGGGAGCAAAACAGGCAGATCGACTGAAATACACTGCTGAAGGGAGCAGTGGGTGAGTCAGGGGAGGTTTGCTGTGCCATGTGGGTCCCTTCTCTGGCCGGAATCGAACTCCCACACTATGGTGGCTGCAGAAGCCCCACAGCATGGCATTCAACCCTTTGAGCCAACAGGGAGGACCCATATTTTTTTCTTTTTTCTTTTTTAAGTTCAGTCCCCAATTTTTCTCTTCCCCACCTCTTGACAATTCTCTAGTCATCCTTTGACATAAAATAGAACAGAAAACTATTGGTTCCTGTCCAACAGAACACAAAGCTTCATTTAGCATATCAAGTTGTAATGGATTTTAAAAGACAAAATTTATCATCTTTGAGGTGCTATGCCTTATATGTGGATCTTGAATTAACAGTGGTATCCCAAAGAAGTTCTTTAGAATTTATGATAGACAAAACAGTATCTCCCTCTTCCCCACTTCCCCTCAAAATATATTTACAACTAATCCTCCATTCCTGTAGTGGTGCTGCCTTCGGTGACAAGGGACTTTGCAAAAATAATTAAGTTCAAGGCCTGGAGATGCAAAGTCTCCTGAATTATGAGTGGGCCCACCTTAATCAAATAAATCTTAAAAAAGAAATAGAAGATGAATGGAGCAGAGAGACACAACATAGCTCATTCATTGTTACTGTATTTGACAACTAGGAAAGTGTTTATAGGCCTTGCTGATGGCCTCTGGAGGCTGGATTAACAATCAGTTTAACCTGTTGGTGGCCTCTAGAGGCTGGAATGGCAATCAGTCTACAGTCAATGATAAAAACAATCTCTTTCTTACAACGTGTAATTATGTCTTGAGAGTCCATGTAACAGAAATCTTAAACAATCTAATGACACCTGGAAGCCAGGTCTCTGAAACTAAATGCACTAATATTCCATGGCTTGTTCTAAATCTGATCCTTTGGTCTTCCTGGCTTCTTTTAAGGGTAAAACTGACAATTTACTTGTCCTAATTTCTGAAAGATTCACCTTATATGTTCTTCACTGAATACAGTGTGTACTTTTACCAATCAATCTAACAACTATGCTCCTTGGAATTTATTCAAAGAAGATGAAACTATGTCCACACAAAAACCTGCATACTAATGCTTATAGCAGCTTTACTCAAACTGCCAAAACTTGAAATGGACCAGTAGATGAGGTAATAAACTGTGGCACAAACAGACAATGGAGGGTATTCAGCATTAAAAAGAAATGAACCAGCAAGCTCTGAAAAGACACAGAGGAAACTTAATGCATATTACTAAGAGAAAGAAGCCGATATGAAAAAACTACTACTACTATATGATTCTAACCATAAGACTTTCTGGAAAATGTAAAGTTATAGAGACAGTAAAAACATCAGTGTTTGCCAGAAAGTAAAGAGGAGGAATGGATGAATAGGTAAAGCAAAGAGGATTTTTAGGGCACTAAACATATTCTGTATGAAACTATATTGCTGTATGAATTGTACATTTGTCCAAACCCACCCAATGTACATCACCAGAATGAACATTAATGTAGTCTTTGAGTGAGGATGTAGGTTCATAAATTGTGACAAATGTACCCCTTGGTAGGATATGTTGATAATGAGGGAAACTAAACATGGGTGAGAGAATGACATTTGTACCTTTAAAGACTGACTTGAAAAAACTAAACTAGTGATAATATAACATGGATTTGCTGAATCAAAGAAGGCACAAAGGAGCACATACTCTATGACCTTATTATAAGAAATTCAAGAGTAGAAAGAACAAATTACTGGAGGTTAAAAATCAGAAGAGAATATGCTTTGGAGGAGTAATGTTGAAACTTGGATAAAAAGACAGTTATCAGCTGTGATATGTTCTATATTTTGATAGGCATGTAAGTTAATATACAAATGTGTATATTTATCAGAACGTATTAAATTGTATGCATAAAATATTTGAATTTTACTATATATAAATAATATAGTAATAAAATTTAAAATCTACAACATGAAATGATGTATAAGAACATTCAGCTTTTAGGTTTTTAGCAACTATGAAATCAAAATACACAAAATTCAAACAATTTATATCATGAAGCAATAAAATATATTAATATTCACACTCACATAAAGTTGTGAATAATGTTATGTAGAACTAAATCAGTGCTTCATATTTGAAAATTGAAGTGGCGACCATATTACAGTATCTTTTGAATTCAGCACGCTTGTATATTGATTAATGAACTACATAGTTCTATTTTTCTCTATTCAAACTACATTGGGATGCTCAGTTACTTAAAATCTCATAACACTACTAGGACTTGGTTATTAGTTCATATGTATCCTTACACCTTAAGTACCAATACCTTTCTCTTCTTTGTAGTTGGCTATAAAATTAAAATAGTACCACAATGAAGCAGTAGCTAAGCATTACTTAATAATGACTTGGACCATTTCAAGAAGTTATTCAACTTTCCGAGGCATCTCCTATGTATACAGAAGGCATAAGTGATATACCCATTGATATTTCCCTGTTAATAGCTTTTGTTATGTGTGGGGGAAGGGAGAGAAGCAAAAGTCCTGAGCTAATAACCTGGAAAAATAGAAGAAAATTATTTTTCCTCACTGACAATTGTACAAAGCATTAAGGATAGCAGGGGACCTTTTTTTTTTCCCCTTCAGTGCTAATCAATGGCAATTAATATACTAGGATCAAGATAAATTCCTGAAGACACCAAGAACTACTGATCAGTGAATACTTTCCAAATTCTGTTCTTAGCATTCAAGCCTGGAATAAAGGTTATATGGGAAAATCCCTCTTCTTTCTCCTATTAATTCTCCATTTTTTGATGCAATATTCTTGAGCTTTTTTAACTAAGCATGTTTAATTAGTAGTAAAACCCAATAAATCATTAATAAGATATCTTACATAATTTTTGTATACGTCCTCAGTAGAATTAATGAGAGAACTACATAAGATAAAAATATGTCAATGTTATCAATAATGACATAATGATCAATAAAAGGACTCTATATATTTTTCCAGCTATAAAGTTTTAAGATTAGTCTTAAATTTAACTTAATATTACATATTAAACCAGAATCCTGTTAATGATAATACAGGAAGTCACATGTTTCTCCTGGTAATGTTAAAGAAATAATTAGATCGGTACTTTTTTACTCCCCAAAATGCTATTATTATCCCTGTAGGGCATAATCTTGGCCTTTCACTTGAAATAAGTCAGCAAGTTTCCTTCATGATAAATAATGTAATATTAACATCACAGTTCAAGAACTGTTCTCTGAATATACACAGCAGGTACAGGAATTACAGTCCAATTTTACTTGAAAATACATTATTCTTTCTTAATGAGTATGTCTAGTTTCAAATAACATAGACAGACAGAGAGTTAAGACCATAATTAAAATCATTGTATTACATAAAGAAAGAAAGAGCACATAACTTTCAATGGTAAAGACTGTAGGTAGCTATGAAAATCACGAAAGCAAATGACAGTTAATTGGCTTAAACACTAAGTAAGTAAGTAAAGGTGTTATTTAAATTCTGTTTTTCTGCTTCCCCTTTCTTACCACAGTTTTAAATTACTGCAATAATACAGGTGGCATAAGCTATATCAGTTTGAAAGTCAAACTGCACTTAAGTTGATGTAAACCGATTTAAGAAGAAAGTGTGTTTAGTTGCATTTATTTCATCCAAGGTAGAAAATGAAAGCAAACTAGTTAGAATCACAAAAGTTTATGCAAACCAAGTGGGTGGGTAAAATGTCTCCAAACTATCAACTCTTGTGATCAATAGTAGTAGTCATTCTAATAGTGAGTAGTATCCATATGTCTTAACTATAGTTGGCTATATATGTTTTTTTTTATTGAGTCCTTATCAGGAATAATTATAAGAAAAGATAACACTTATTGTTTCAGAGAAGAAATTATATTTCTTTGGGAATTTGACATCATTATGTTCTAGACACAAGATTCTAGGAAATTAGTGACCCCTCTTCAACCTTGTTGCTTATAGTCATTTATGCTCACATTTAAGAACAAAGTCACATTTCAGAAACCAAAATTCAGAAAAAGCAGATAACATGACCTTTTGTTGTGTTCTCCTCCTTGACAGCTTGGCAACGTTTATGGTATTGATCCCCGCCTTCTCACTGGAATTCTACTCTCTCTGTTGATACAGTTCTCCCCTTACTACCCTTGAACCTCCTCTTTTTCTGAAAATTCTTTCCTTATTTTCCACCTCCTTGGATATAGCTTAAGTTCTACAAACTGCACATTTATAAATTGTATTGTATTACTGGAAAAGACTCTGAAAATTTGAGTGCTGCTCAAGTCTGTCTTACCACCAGCATCAGCATCATCTCCATCTCTATTATCATCATCATCAGTTACACTCAGCAACAGTTCTAGCATATGTCTTCACATTTTGATTTTTGCAATTTAATCATTCTAGGACAAACATTTTTGAGATGGAGTGAGGAGCATATCAGATTTCGTGGCGATGTCTGCCAAAGATAAAAAGGGTAAGAAGGAAGATTCCATAAGAAAATGTTTCAAACTGTGATACAGATCTGCAAAATGTTTAAAGAAAGGTATTGTGAGTGGAGGGCAGAGAGAAGTAGTACTGGGAAGGGAGAAATTCAAAACACAGTAAATATCTAGTCTTTCTCACTAACCCAGTGAGAAAATCTGGACCAAGGACTTTTCTTTAGAAGAGTTCTACATTTAGTAGACATTTTCAATTGCTAGAACCTCTGACCTGTTCAGTTATTGGTGAAGAATTTCCCAGGAAAAAAAGTATTGCTTTGGCTCAAAAGCCAATGTGGATACTGAAAGTACTAACAGCTAGAAGCTGTAGAGCTTGTAGCTGACCAGTAGGTTTTCTCTGGAAGTGAGTGTTGAGTGGCATGCCTACATGGTTTTATACCTTAATGATTACAAGTGATTTACACTTAGAATGTTCTAGCTTAATTTTTTCATACCAATCATCTCTGGACCCAGTTAATAAATTTTCAAAGTACCACTTTTGATTGTATCAATAGCTATTCAAGAAGCTTCCAATATTTGTTCATTTTTATTTTATTTATTTTAATTTAATAAGTTGACTTTAAAAAAGATTTATTTATTCATGCATACAAGAGCTGAGGTGCAGGACAGAGGTATGGTGGGTGAGAGGATTTACCAGACAGAGTGGGGAGCAGAACAGGCAGACTGACTGAAACACACTGCTGAGGGCAGCAGCAGGCGAGGCAAGAGAGGTCTGCTGCGCCATGTGGGTTCCCTCCCTGGCGGGCGGTAGGGATGGAACTCGTGCTGCAGTGGCTGCCGCCTGCTTCATAGTGTGTTGCTTAACCAACTGTGCCACCAGGGAAGCTCCAGAAGTTGAACTTTCTTAATTCATTCTTGAAGGCCCACAAAAATCTGGCCCAATCACTCATTCTGGATTTATCTAAGAAACAGCAAAATCCAGGAGAAAAGATATTTCAGATTGAGAGATAAAGGCTTTGGAATGCCAATTTTCTCTACCAATTCACTTTTTATCACCTTTAATTTCTACATTCATAAAATAAGAATACCTGAGGTGGATTTTGCAAATGTTTAATGAAATAACTTTACAGCACAAAAATTACTTAATATGGTTTAATTCCTTTTTACTGTTCTTTCTCCTTTACATGTATTCATTCATATCATTATCATCCCTCGACTGTCTCACACTTTTCTGCCTACACTCTACCACTAACCTTTTTAAAAATTCTTTATCTGAATCATACAATTTTCCCAATGCCTTTCTTAGCTATTAAATCCTACCCATCAACAAATTCTTAGAGTCCAGCATTTTTGGTCACCCAGGACGATGTTGCTGTATCATTTAGATTAAAACAGAAACAAAATAGAGAAAAATTTAGAGAAGAATTGCCATGAGTTCTCATTATTTCTGCAATAATTTGTTTTCATTTGTTCCAAAAGGAACTGAATCATGAAGTCAAGGTCAGTATGTGTCTATATTTATGTATAAACATGAATACTATAGGGACCTCCCTGGTGGCGCAGTGGGTTAAAAAACGCACTATGAAGCAAACAGCCACTGCAGCACGAGTTCTATCCATGCCACTGGCCAGGGAGGGGACCCACTTGGTGCAGCAGACCTCTCCTGCCTAGTCCACTGCTCCCCTCAACAGTGTACTTCAGTCAGTCTGCCTGTTCTGCTCCCCACTCTGTCTCTGCTGAATCCTCTCACCTCCTGTGACTCTGGTGTACCCCAGCTCTCGTATGCATAAATAATCTTTAAAAAATTTTTAAAAATCATGAATACTAGAGCTTCTAAAACAACATTTGTAGATCTTCAATAAATATTTCAATAAAACATCACCTGGTGATATGCAGACTAACAAGTTCATGAAATATCTATTGTGGCTCTAAGGATTTTTAATGTATAATGGCTTCACAAAAAGATATGCTTTGGCAAAATGAGTAAACATTTTCATTATTTAGAAAAATTGATGGTCACTAATTTATGAAAAATCATGAATATTAAATGGCATTATATGGAATCAGGAAAACTATACCATCCCTTCTATCATTTATTTAACAAATATTGATTTTATGTACTAATTCAGCCAAGGTCCTTGAAAGAGTTGTCAATATCTGCTCTTGTCCTCATTTCTTCTCCTATTCTCCTATCTACTGCAATCAGACTCCTGTCCCTATTACTTGTGATTACATTATCATATTAACCAATAACTCCATATATGCTGACCAGAACACTCACAGAATAAATTCTGATTCACTATTTGAATTTCATCCAAATCTCTGCCTTCATAAAACTCACAAACTTCTCTGATTTACTGTCTAAAAACAAATTTACCTTAATTTATTATTGCACTCATTTATTGTGCTTTGTACCCATATCGTTTTAATTTCTAACATAATTTACATATTGACTTTCAAAATGGTCCAATTTTTATGTTTTACCCTATAAAACAAGTTTAATAAGGGCATAGACTTTACCTAATAAACTATTTTATTCTCAGCAGTTGAAAAAGCAACCAGGCATCTATAAATAAATGTGGTATGCATAATGTTCTGAGGTAAAACATGGGTTAGATGATCTTCTATTTTCACCACATAACTGAAGTTAGATCATTTTTATTAAAAAATTTGCATGTTAAAATAGTCAAACACTTGTAGTTAATATCAAAACTAACTTAGATTTTTTCATATAATTTAGATATATTGCTTCAGAAAAAAAAAAAAGTGTACATGCAACATTTTTTTTTCTGGGTACCATAAGTTTCCCAAAAGTTCTGGGGGATCTCAGCAGGAACCCTAGATAGACCATAGTGATTTCTGAAATGAATGAAATACTGAGTTATGAATTTGAAAGACTTTGGGTTTATAATCTCTCCTCTTACCTGCCATATATATATTTTTAATTTTACACATTGAAATCAAAATCAGGAAATCCCATATAGTATTTCTTTTAAATAGGGTGGTTCAAAATGTGGCACTCCAGAGAAGATCATTGGTATAAAGTATCAATAAGCTATAACAAGAAAAGTAGAACAATAGATATTTGAAATCATGAATTTGACCTGTCAGTAACTTAACATTATCTCCCTTCCTAGAACAGGATGACTTCACAGGGATAGGTATCTTTGATCTAGATAAAATTAATAACATACTTTATTAAACATTTTAGTTTCACTGTATTCAGCCAGTGTTGAAACTCCATTAAACAGTCACTCATTGTTGCTTATATAGTAGTTAAAAAGGAAGATATATATTTATATATGAATATCCATCCAATATATATATCCAATATATATCCAATATATATATCCATCAAGATAAAGGTAAATAAAATTTTTAATGAGTAATTGTATCTGGAATAATAAGTCAAGATCCTATCTGAACATATTTAATTAAATGTTCTTAATTTCATATTTGTTGTATTCAATTTTTCCTTTTTCACAGTATAGGAAAAATAACTTGTTAAGGGGAAGAAATACTGTTAGAAATATTATTTCATGGTAACCTTGAATGCTATTTAAGTATCTAAATATAGAAGATAATACTAAGTTGGAAAATGCTACCAAGTTCTTAGAGGAAGAACTTAAGAAGGTCAGGGTTGGATTTTGTTTTTACTCTCATGAAGTCACAATTTCTTGTCATTTAACAAAACCAGAAACATGTTGTTTAAAATATTAAGGTAGGATCACTGTTTAACTATCAATTTAAAAATTATTTCAATCAGGCTTATTACAGTATAAAGGATATGCAGCAGAAAAACAAGAGATAGTAGAAAGTATACAGATTTAGGAGCTAGTGAACTTATTTCTAGTTCCAGAATTGTTACACAGTAACATTTAAATATCATTTTCCTCTATGAATTATTTTAATTTTGGGCAAAATTATTTCAGCTGATCTTTAAGATGCCATGATAATTAGTCTGAATTATTTGTATTTTTTCTTGTTTGAGGAGAGTTTTTCCCCCTCATAAAAAATAGAACAACGTAAGTTCCTCTATGGCTCCCCTTTACTCAACACATTTTGATGTCCAGAGAGAGGAAAGTAACACTTTCCAAATCAAAACCTTCATGTTGTATCACTTGGAAAATTTATCATCAAGAAATTTTCATTTCTAAAGCATACAATTTATTTTTGCTGATTGCTTGATTTACTGATTAATTTCCTTGTCTCTCTCACCTTACTACATAATACTACATAACTTTCTTTGTTCTACATTTCATGTAAAATGAAGCACTTAAAAATTTCTGCAGCATTCCCCACAAAATGAATGTCCTGATGGAAATCCAAAGATATTTAAATGTCATTCATTTATAAGTAAGACAATTTATATTAATGGCTAATAAATTGCAGTTTACAGAATAGGTTTGTAACAGGGTGGTCCCAGGAAAAGGGGAAGTTCCCAAAATCCTGGTTCCGCCCTAAGTGGGTGGAGCTGAGGATAAGAAGATTTCTGCAGAGGAGA
>JAGFMF010011678.1:2775727-2815504 GCA_019455555.1 Galemys pyrenaicus | reverse complement strand
GGTCTGCCGCACCATGTGGGTCCCCCCCCTGGCCGGCAGCAGGGATCGAACTCGTGCTGCAGTGGCTGCGATTTGCTTCGTAGTGCGTTGCTTAACCCATTGCGCCACCAGGGGAGGCCCGATATATGGTAGTTTTAAAAAATGCCATTTGAGCAGTAGGAAAACCAATCAAATACCATGACTTACCATGATGAAATCTTATTAAGTATGAGCAAGATTTCTATGAAGAAAAACGCATTTTATGAAAAGAAAGCAGGCCTAAAAAGGTGGAAAATATAACATATTTATGGATTTGAAGTCTCAACAATTTAAAATGTTAATTCTTCCCAAATTGCTCTAAGCATTAAATAAAATCCAAATAAAAATCACGTGTGTGTGTATGTGTAACTTTACAAGTTGAAACAAAAAAATGTTGAAAATTATAAAGAACCAAGAATAGCAAAGACACTATTGAGGAAGAACAACACAAAAATTCCCCACATATGCTATACCAACAATTATAATACATTAAGAGTGTGAGGTATTGGCACAAGGACAGTCAAGTGAACAAATGGAACAAAATGAAGAGTTCATTACTACATGAACTTATACATGGGGAAAGGACAATCTCTTTCAAGAAACAATTCTAGGATAATTTAATACATGAAATAAAATGAAACTTGACATCTCTCTCACATAACATATAAAAATCAATTTCAGGTAAATGGTACAGCAAAATATAAAAGGCAAAATAATAAGGCCTCTACATTATAGTATAGGAAAGTATTTTTATGAGAAATATTTCTTAAGTAGAGCACAGAAAGCAATAATCATGAAGAAAAAGGTTGATAAATTGGAACACATAAAATTAATTATTAATGTTCCCAGCAGATAGCATCAAGAGAGTAAAAAGGCAAGTCACATACTTCAAGAAGACATTACTGAAAACATAATCTACACTGAATTTTTACAGTGTGTGTATATATGTATCAATCACACAAATCAATAGAGAAGGTACAAAAGAATTATAATAGAAAAATATGACAAAAGAATTAAACAAATATGAATCTCATTAATCATACATGCAAATTAAAGTATGCTAAGACACAAGAACATGCTAAGTGGAGTACCTAGAATTTTAAAAACTGACAAATACCAAGGAAATACTGCTAAGGAGTTCAAGGAATAAGAAAATATCAAATGGCTGGTGGGAGTGCCTAGTTAGTTATGCATACCAGTTCGCAACAGTTTGGCATTAGCTACTAAAGCTGAAGATAGATAGACCTAGCAAATATACCCAAAAGACAGGAAGATAAAATCTAGAAGTAATTAAAATGTCCATGAAGAGTAGAATGAATTTAAAAATTATGAAACACTCATAAACACATACTATAAAACAATGGAAATGAACATGCAGCATGGCCAAGATCACCAACATTATATTAGGAGAAAGAAGGTAGACACAAAGATTGCATAATTGCATTATTTCTAACCATACAGTAAACATGTTTAGGAAGGCACACTTCATAGTTAAAAGCATAAAGAAACACAGGAAATTAATACATCAAATTAGCTAATTTAAAGTCAGTTAAAAATAACTTGGAAATTGAAGGCATAAATAGTGACTAAGAGGGCAAAAACATGCTGATGTGGTTATATAGGTGCTGACTTTGACATGCAAAGTCTATCATTTGTCTTATAGGTATTTCAGAATATGCCATTAATAATTCAAATCAAAAACAAAAAGGTGAAAAATAAAATCAGAAATTTTACTTTCCAGATAACTTTACAAATCAGAATGCTCCATATTTATTAATATATTAACATTGTAAAATTGTAATACATGTCTTTGTTTTGTTTTATTATTTTTCCTGCCAGATTCAAGTATTAAAAGTGAGATTTTAATACACTGTTTTGCCTTTTACCAAGGGGTACTCCCTAATATATCAAATTACAGGACTTTCTTATCCTATTGGCATTTTATTGAAATTAATGGTAGGACAAATGTGTAGTAGTAATAAAACCAATTATGTTTTGACTATATCATTTATAAAATGTGTTAATCACCCAGGTCATCATTTATTTATAGATTAGACAATAAGTACACCTCAATGATGGAGAAAAAAGAAGATATAGGAAATACTAGTGGAACTATTCCATATGCTCATACACTTGCACTAGAGTAATAAGTCAAAACATTGAGAAATTTTAACTCATTTTATGTAAGTCATCAATTTATTTAGGCATTTAACATGATCATTTAGGTCTTGTTGTTTGTGAAACTTAATTCAAAGTTTAAATCCAAGTTACGGCTTTCTCTAGCCTTATGCAAAATAATGAATGCCAAAGATTACCCCAAATAAATTAATCATTTAATTAGAATGAGATCTGATAAGACTTTATTGAGACCAGATAAAAATTTATTATTAAAAATTTGCATGGTGTTCTGCCATAAATACTTTAGTTTTGCTTAACAAAAATCATACATTTTATTTTACTTTTTTATGTGTTGCAGAGTGCATAGCAATACATGTTACTTTTTTTCAAAATAAGGAATGATGCAACATTTAAGGAATTGTTACATTAACAGTATATAAACACAGAAATACATACATTTTCCTAGGAGTGAAACTATTGATTTGATACAGAGAACTGGGAATATTTCAGTGATTTTTTTCAATAAATAGAACTTAATATCAATCCAATACCTAAATATTTTCTTTTTATGTTTTAATATAATATTGTATTCATAAAAGGGAATCTATGGAACAAATAGATTATAAATGTAGTTGACGAAAAAGAACATTATTCTGATTCCTCCATAAACATCATCTAAATTCTCTAGGAACAAAACAAATGTGAAAAGTCCTGTTCTCTGTTATTCCTTCCACTCTGTTATTCCTTACTAGATAAGGCTCACTTTCTATAATGCCACCTAATTATCTTTCATGGACAATTTCATAAAATTCTCAAAGAAAACAGAGGCAGTCAAAATAAAATATAACTGAAGTTGCCAGAAAGAAAACAACAACTATACCAATGTATGGTTTTAATTATCCTTATTACTGCTGGAAGGCTGCAGAGGTAGACCTACATCCAGTGTTCTCTTTATTACATAAATTGAGTGTTCTTTTACAAACAGCCAGTAGTATCAAGAGAACAGAATGGGAGGGCAATCTTTATATTTAATTCATTTGTTAAAACTAACCAAAATGAAAACAGAGAAACCCTTGAGGGATCCTTTAAGGAAAATAATCACAAAAATTTAGTTTAAGAAGGTTTGATTTTTTTTTTTTAAAGATTAACAAGTCAATGTCAGTGCACAGTTAGCAAGTTTTTTTTTTTTTTTTAAAGAGAAGTATCCTATTTGAGAACTTTCTGTGTCTTTTGCATTTCATTTGCTTTATCAGTTTATTTCTTTCCACTTGGATTTTCTCCAACTAATTTACAACATTTCTTCTTCAGTTTTCTCAATTTTTTTTTCCTTTTCCTCTCCCGTTCCATCAAAGTCTATTTCATCACTTTATTCTCTACCTCGAGGCAGAATGTTCCTAAGAGGCATCATTAAAAACCTGCATGTATGCTTTATGCTCACGTTATCTCAAGCAACGTGAAATTTTTCTTCCTTGATCTTACTCATTCCAAGTTTTTACTGACGTATTTCATCTGTCACTGCAATAGCTGCAGAGTTCATTCACCAAATTCAATGGTGAAGATACATATTTTATAGAGGAGGCAATAAAATCGACTTCTATTGGCATAATTAAAACTAGAAGAGATGTCTTCCTGTCTGAAATGGTTTAAGGAAAACTTGCCAGAAAATACGAAAAGTATACTAGACAGGTTAAGAAGCTTTCCTTGTATAATGATATATTACGCATTATTTAGGATATTTTTTACCATTTACTTCTGACAAAAGCACAGTCATTCAGTAATCAAAAAAAAAAAAAAACCTTTATGTATTCAGATAGTTTGGAGTCAGAAATAATTTGATATTTTAAAGACATGAAGTATTAATAAAAAAGTCTCAGTTTCCTTTATTAGTGGGAATGGATTTGTCATTTTCTGATACATAAGGGGACATTTATGTCATAGGTCAATTTGTACTAATTTTCTAAATAATAAGTAATATTAATAATAAAAAGTTACTCAAACTGGTATGTACTCTACATGGCTGAAATAGCTTCACAAGTCCCCATGAGAAAATGCAGGAAAAATGCAATGATCACAAATTTGACCAATTGTAATGACTTCATGAGCAAAGAAATTGTGTCTATGAGAGATAATACCGTGGATATAAATGAGTATTTAAAGGTAAATTATACCTTAATTTACCAAATGGTTATTGATTATGGAGAACTTTCTTTGTGTATAGTTCTAATTGCCATAAGCATGCAAGAGTGTAGCACGTGTCTCACTGCTGAGAACTTCATGAACTCATAGACAAGTATTGACACAAGTAATTCATTCAAAGTAACTATTAAGTGTCACTAGATAGTAAAATTCCATACACCACAAATATTCAGAAGAACAAAGGTCATGTCAAGACATAGTTGATCAAGAATTTGGAGATGTTTTGTCAGGTGGTTTTAATGAGATGGTAGCATTTCAGTAAGTGGTGAGAACAGTAAATATACAGATAAGTGCAGAATAGTGATGTCAAGGATAGAATAGTAGAAAATTCTGAATGGGCTTTATCTAAAATGTTGGCCACATAGAGATGAGTGTTTCAAGTGTGTCTTAGCCTAATTCAACAGTTAGATATTAACAAGTTAAAATTTGGAGGCATTTTATCATTAGACAGATGAGAAGTAATGGAAGAGCAAGAATTTTCATTTGGTCAAGAACACAACTTGCATGAGTTTACTGACTGATAGTACTTTATTTTATAACTAAGGATCCTGAATACCAGAGAGATTAAAGAGTGTATCAAAAACCACATAGATAGTAAGTAGCACTTAGTCCAAAACCCACACTCTTTTCTATACTATGATGACAACAGTTACAAAAAAATAACATGAGGGGTGCAGAGCTTATGAGAAATAGAAGAGTGTGCAATAAAGGACATAAGTGAAGTCAGTGACATGCAGAAGTTATTATTAAACTAATTCAGGTGAGATGACATGGAAACTTGCAGTAATAGAAGTAGGAAAAATGGAAGAGAAATATTTCAAATTATATTGCAAAGAATCTACACAGCTTCTTAGCTGAATTATAAAGGTAGTACCAGTATAAATCCAAGTGGCTATTTCTTCCTTTCTTAAAGGTGCACTTAGAAGAAATCTTAAAATTTTAACATAGTTAAGACAAAAAAAAGAAATACCAGATATTTTAATACTAAAATATAACACAGCAATGCCAAACATAATTCTTTAAATACCAAAAGTGGTATAAAATGTACTTATAATATTTAAGCCCTCTGTTTTCTCTCTTTTTTCAATTTCAACAATTTGAGTTAAAAATAACCTGGTAAAATTAGGCAAAGATAAGTATGGTGTTATGTGAATTAAAATAATTCTTTTTAACTGAGATTTTCAATTCATTTATGCCAAAAAGAAGTTTGTACACAAGATGGTAATGTATCCAAGAAGTTACAGGAATTAAAAATACACTACTTTCTCAAATAAACTGAAAGCATCACTAATTCTAAATATTTCCTTGATGATTGACACAATGGTATCAAATCACAGAACAATTAGAAGAGAAACATTAAACAGTAACTGAAACACCAAAATCTTTTTATGCCATTGTAAGTCATATTGACGTTCAAGAACTAAGAGAAATACTTACAAGTTATATACTCTAAGGTTAAAGGAAATATTGAAAAAATGTCTCTTTTATGCATTCCTGCACATTTTTACTAAAACTAAAACTTACCTCCCAAGGTATCAATCAGGCGTCAGGGTATCTAAAATATTTTTGCTTCTAACATCAGTGAAGTTCTCTTAGCAAGTTGACAAAGACTAAGATACAGACTTGTGTACCATGAGAAGATGTAGAAAAGACTAGGGCAGAGACAGATGTTAAGAATTTCTCCTGCAATTTTGCATCAATCTTTGACTAGTCCTTTGAATGTTCTTAAACAAATTGACGGTTCTATTAAAATTAGACTTTATGGAAGTGTTCCTGTTTGTGAACTCCTCCAAAATACTTTTTTTTGAACTGGTTCTTTTTTTTTTTTTTTTTTAAGATTTACTTGCTTATGCATAGAAGAATACAAGAGCTGGGGTATAGGCCAGAGGCGCAGGAGGTGAGAGGATTCATCATAGCAGAGTGGGGAGCAGGATAAGCAGAGCAACTGAAATACACTCCTGAGGAGAGCAGCAGGTAAGGCAGGAGAGGTCTGCTGCGCCATGTGGGTCCCCTCCCTGGCTGGGTATTGAACTCCCACTGCTGTGCCGCGGATGTTTCACAGTGCAGTGCTCAACCAGCTGCTCCACCAAGGAGGACCCTAAAAATTCTTATAATAAATAGAATGTCACTATTTATAAATAATAAATAGAATAAATTCTTATAATAAATAGAATTATTGACTTATAATCAGGTTATCCAGAAGTAATAATATATTCAGATCCACTAAATCTATAGCCGCAAATATTCTAATCTTCTCAATCTATAGTCACATTTATATCTTAGTATCACTAACAAAAATGATGTTTGAGGTTTCCAGTCACAGACAACAAACAAATGAAAGACATTGTTAGTATCAGAACTAAACCGTCATGTACAAACAAAAGAGAAGAAGAAAACAGTGGAAGTGAACACCTTTCGCAATAACCAACTCAAAAAAGATCATGGACCTAAACATAAAACACAAAACTATAAAATTCTTAAAAGATAAAATAGAGGGCCTCTCTGATGGCACAGTGGATTTAGGGCCACACTGTGAAGCATCCACAGCACAGCAGCAAGTTTGATCCCCGGCCAGGGAGGAAACCCACATGGCGTAGCAGACCTCCTCTGCCTCACCGGCTGCTTCCCCTCAGCAGTGTGTTTCAGTCCATCTGCCTGTTCTGCTTCCCACTCTGTCTCTGATGAATCCTCTCACCTCCTGGGACTCTGGCTTAAACCCCAGTTCTTTTATGCATAAATAAATAAAAATCTTGAAAAAAAAGATAAAATAGAAAATTTAGATGACCTTGTTTTGGTAATATTTTTGATACAATACCAACAGCATTACCATGAAAGAACAACAAGGAAACAATAAATTTGACTTCATTAAAATTTAAAAAAAACACACCTTTGAAAGACACTATTAGGAAAATGAAAAAAAGCCACAGAAAATATATTCAAAATGCATTATCAGATAAAAGACATTATGAAACATATACAAAAACGCTTACAACTGAATGATAAGTAAATAAATAGCCCTATTAAAGAATACTAAAAATATCTCAATAGACACCATACCAAAGGAATATATAGATAGCAAATGTGCAGATGAAAATTTGATCAATATATGTCACTAGGAAATTGCACATCAGAGCAATGTCATATCACCACACACAAGGACAGTTAAAATACAAAATACTGAATAAAAATGCTGCTGAGTAGATGGCACATAAGGAACTCTCCTTTATTAGTAGTGGGGAAACAAACTAATGCAGTCACTTTGGAAAATAGTGGGACAGTTTCTAGCAATGCTAAACATAGTCTTACATATCATTCAGCAATTGCACTTTTTTCAAATAAATTTAAAACATATCCACAGAAAAACCTGCACATGGCTCTTTACAGCAATTTTTTTTTTAATTTCCCAAAATTAAAGAAGCAAACAAGATGTCCTTCAATAAGTGAATGTGTAAATAAACTGGTGTTTAGAATATTATTCAATAATAAGAAAAATAAGTTATCAAGTCACAAAAACTTATGGATGAAATTTAAGTGCATAATACCATGTAAAACAAGCCAACATGAAAAGGTGACATACTGTATGATTCCAATTATATGAATTCTGGAAAAGACAAAACAATAAAGACAGTAAAAATATAATGGCTTCCAGGAATTCAGGTAAGAGAGCAGCAAAGGAGGAGAGAAAACAAGAGGAACACAGATTTTTAGGACAGTAAAACTATTCTGTGAGAAATTATAGCAGTATCATACATTTTCCAAACCATACAATGTACAACACAAAATGCAAACCCTAAGAATATTATGGATTGTAGTTAATAATAATGTATTACTATTGGTTCATTAATTGCAGCAAATGTACCACATCGATGTAAGTTATTAATAATAAGGAAACTGTGAAGAGAGTGCTGAGGATATGAGGACTTGCTATTTTTGCAGTTTTTCTATAAACCTATAACTTTTAAAAAATAAAGTCTATTAATTTTAAAAAGATTAAAGTAGAGAAAAACAGGGCTTTGCATAACAATGCCAAGGTAAATGTCTTTATAATGATTTTTAAAATTTGTTTTATTTTATTTTGCTCTAACATTGGTTTGCATCATTGATTATTAGAAGTATAATATCTCCCACTTCTGATGTTATTAGCATATAATACCTATAAGTAAGATACCCATAGCCCATTACCATAGTCCTCTATGCTCCCTCCCAATATCTGTAATGTTAAATGTATCTGATTTCATCAAAATTCTTATACTATTCCTGAATTAATAAGATGACTCCAAAGTCTATAAAAGAAGAATTGTATACTAAGCACCAAAATATTTTAAGAATATTTACTAGTTTGGGGTCACCCTCGTGGCACAAGTTTTAAAGTCTCAGAGCTTTCAAGCTATCACCAGCCACTGCAGCTCGAGTTCAGTTACGGGCCAGGGAGGGGACCCACATGGTGCAACAGACCTCTCCAGTCTCACCTGCTGCTCCCCTTAGCAGTGTATTTCAGCAGATCCACCTGTTCTCCTCACTCTGTCTCTGGTGAATCCTCTCACCCCCACACCTCTGGCCTACATTCCAGTTTTGTATGCATAAATAAATAAAATAAATCTTTTTAAAAAAGAATATTTACTAGTTTTATATAATTTCTAAATATAAATGAGTGCACTAAAATGTGGTATGTGATGTAGAGCTGTTGAGAACAATGACATCAACTTTTTAAAAAGCAAATGAAAGACAAAAGTGTCTATAACCTACTAAAAAGGCAAAAAATAATCTGCATTAAAATGCATTTATGCAGCCTATACAAAGTTGTGGTAAAATGAACATTATGTATAAAACTTTCTGGAGGTCAGAGAATTTATAAATATAATGAAATTTTAAATGTGTAAACCAAGCAACCCTATAATTTTATCTAGAAATTTATCCTAAGCAGATAATCAGACAAGGATAAAAAGCTAGATGTACAAGGATATTCATTCCATTCTTGTATAACAGTGAAAATTGGAAGTAGCACAAAAGTCCATCAAAGAGAAAATGATTAAATTCTGGTCCTTCCTTACAATAGATTACTTTGCAGTCACCAAAGTAGAGCTTCTACATGTCTTGATGACAAGAAAATAACTTGCAATTACAAATTGATTTTGAAAGGCAGGTTATAAAATTATACCTCTAACATGGTTTATGAAAATTATGTTTCCTGGCTATCTGTATATATACAATTTTAAGTGTTTCCTTGTATATGTTTATGTGCAAAAATAGGGAACTAAAAGGAGATCTTTGCTTTTATTTGTACATTTTACTTCTTGAGACTGTGAACCTAGAAAAAAAGAAAATAAGTAAAACAAGTAGGCAAGCAAACAAACACAACCAAAAATTGAGTTTTCTTAGGAAGACCTCCGGAGGAGAGACAGTCATGGATTAGCCTTCCTTACTGGCTAATCACCATCATCATCATGCATATGATATCTCTAAGTCCCCATAAAAGTATTTGAAATTACAATCATAGCCAATTTCTGGAAATTGGGTACTAAGCAACTCAGTCTTCATCTTACTACCCTCACCAGAGGGCAGTTATACTCCCTACTCTGTCCTTCTCTTTCCAAATCCATAAACTGAGTGATCCCTTTAATGTAGGAATTTCATCATGTTATATGTGTTCTCCCCTGCTTCCTGAATCACCTACTTTAAAATGTTTAATGACTTGCCATTGCTCTTTAAAAAAGATGAAACATTTTAAGACCCTGCCTAAGTGATTCTTCCTGCCTTACTGTGAGCCACATTCTTCTCTACATTCCAGGCACCTCTGTCTTCTTTTAGACCCTCAGACTTGCTGACTCTATTCTGCCAAAGGTTCTTAGGATAGGCTGCTCCTTCTTTCATTTTCTATTCCCCTAATTAACTCTTATTTCTCCACTAGATGTCAGCTCAAGTATCAAGTTCTCAGCAAAGTCCTCCTTGACCTACCTGACAAGGTGAAATCCTCATTATGCAATCACACAGCATCATGGACCTCTTTTGTTGCTCTTATCTCAGTTACAATTTATGATAAAATTGATTAATATTGTCCTTCTCTCCTTTACAACAAGCTCCAAGAGTACAGGGAACATGTCTATTTTTGTTTACTATTGCATCAACAGCACACAGCCTGATATCCAGATGGAACTCAGTAAGTCATTCATTGAATGAGAAAATAAATGAATCAATCAATCAATCAATCAATCTCAAAGCTAATAGAATTTTTAGAGGTTCATCCTCCATTACAGAGCACAGGTTAAAACATCAGTCTACAGTGTTTAACTGCACATTAAATTATAACAAGGAACACACATACATGGACCATCACTGACCTTATAAAAACTATTTTGAAATTCCAGTTAAATGAGAATACAGGGTCAACAGTCAAGTTATTTTTTGGGGTGGACAGTTGTAGGGAGTCTCAACATACTTTAATTAGAATTAAAATCATCATTTAATCAATTAACTAATCTGGAAATTTGAAAAATCCCTGAGACAGCTATAGCAAATGATAGTAGTATTTCTATTTCTACTGACTAGAAGTCTGATGATCTAGGCAGATGACCTTTCAAATATCATTCCAACTATTGGATATATAAAATACAGCAGTGATCATTACCATAAAAGCTATTACTCACCCAAAGATATTAACAATTTTATACTGTCTTTAAAGCTCTCTTTGTAGGTCACTATGCTAAACTATGACAGAGGTTCCCCCAAAAAATGAACTTAGAGAGTAGGTAAAAAATCTTATTTTTCAGAAAGTCTTTTGGCTGCTCAATCCATGGCATTGAGCTAAAATCCTCTGATCTGGGCAGTCAAGCCCAACCTTTAAGATTAAAGATAAAACCAGGTCACATACATCACAGAGAGCTTCTTGAAAAGTTTCCACTATTTGTTTGATTTATGTATGTCTTAAAGGTAAATCAGATTCAATGGATCATAGCTGTATGAACCATGCTCTGGAATTCAGTCAACAATCACTAGAACTCAGTGATACTAAACTGATTTTGGTGATTAAGCACCAATTGACAAAATTATTTTTTGACGAGATTTAGTGGAACGTTTCATTTTGTGTATGAAGAACCAGTTATGGAAGAAGCTATATTTCAGATCCCATGACTGCTAGAATTACTCAGGAGCAGAAAGATAAACATGGATTTTGGTACCCAGATTGAGGTGAAACATTATTATATAAACTAATAAACTCTAAGGTAAAGAGGTAGGCCCAGGGGGAGGGGGCCTAAAAACTAAGTACTATTAGACTCATCTTTACCCATCAGTATTTTCCAAATCACTTGCTTCAGATAAAGCAACATAATCCAGGGTTATAATTAAATGTGAAGGTCAATGACGATATTAGGAGAAAGGATTCATATTTTTACAATCACTATGAAAATACACTCTAGAAATCCTACCTTCTAACAATTTCTAAACTGAATTGCTCCGAATTTGGTTTTATGCTTTACTGGATGTTGGTGAGTTATCAGTATACACACTGCAAGTACTTTGGGAAGTAGGACAGGAATTTAGCACAATGGCTACAGCCCCTACTTCCCCCATCCATTATTTCTGAAATACAACTGTGTACATTTCAGAACAAAAATGCCTCAAACCCTATTGGTTTGACTCAAACCCTATTAGTTTTTTTTTTTTTTAAGATTTATTTATTTATGCATACAAGCACTGGGGTACAGAGGCCAGAGGTGTGGGGGATGAGAGGATTCACCATAGACAGAGAGGGGAGCAGAACAGGCAGATCAACAGATGTACACTGCTGAGGGGAGCAGTGGGCACAGCAGGAGAGGTCTGCTGTGCCATGTGGGTCCCCTCCCTGGCTGGCAGCAGGGATCAAACTCATGCTGCAGTGGCTGCGGTTTGCTTCATAGTGCATTGCTTAACCCACTGTGCCATCAGGGAGGCCCATCAAACCCTATTAGTTTATCTCTCACCAGGTGTTGCTAGTTGTGAAAATTCTCCACTTATCTAACAGGAGGTTAGGGGTGAGATGCTTTGCATAAACAAAATTGGCCAAATCTTACTATCCCAATCTGTAAATTCCTTCCATTTTTTTTAAAGCAAAATTTGTCAAAACCCACTTAAAACCCCATCTTTGAGCCTCTGCCCCTTCAAACTGAACAAGTATTTATATTAGCAGCCTTAAGATTCAGGTGGGATTCTCCTCTGAATCCGTCTACATTCACTCTTGAGTGTACTATTATCTACAATAAAACTTCACTTCTAACTCACCTATACTGACTCCTGCATGAATCCTTTCCTGCATAGATGCCAGGAACATTGAGATACCTCAGCACCCCTGGGCCCCAACACCATCTGTCTTTTTTTGTAAAGTTACATGTAAGCTGGTCATGTGCACCAGCAACTGTACTCAAGTAGTAGCTGACTATTTGGTAAAGAAGACATAGAATGAAAATATTCCTTCCTGGTGAATGGGGGTGGGGGAGAGAAGAGTGTTTACTGGTTTAAAAAGATTCTATATAGGAATACAAATATGTTAAAGTCTTCTGTTTTTTATTAGAGAGATATTTTTAAGCTCCTTTAAAGTTATCTGTACTTCTAATCAGGTCATGTTTGGTTTTCTAGAAAAAATTGCAAAGAAAAGTTGTGAACTTCATTATAGGTTATATTGCTAATCCAAGCTAGAAAAGAAGCACTAAAATGAGCATTTATTCTATTGTCTCCATTCCTGAAAGTAGAAGGAAAGAAGTGGAAATGAATGCTGATTTAGGTATCCACTGGCCACATAATATCTTTTTGAAATAAATTATATCCGAGCAGAGATTCTCTCTTGTACACTACTTGACACACAGTAATTTTCTTTTTTTTTCATTTTTATTAGAACCCAGAAGATGCACAAGAGAGACAGTGAACCCCAGATTGAGAGCTGTTTCAGCAACACACAGTAATTTTCAATTACTAGTTAATAAATGAATATAGGCAGTCATTCAAAGTATATAGATATATTTTTTTAAGATTTATTATTCATGCACACAAGAGCTGGGGTACAGGCCAGAGTTGTGGGAGGTGAGAGGATTCACCAAAGACAAAGTGGAGAGCAGCACTGGCAGAGGAACTGAAGTACACTGCTGAGGGGAGCAGCGGGCAAGGCAAGAGAGATCTTCTGTGCCATGTGGGTCCTCTCCCTGGCAGGGGATCAAACTTGCACTGCTGTGCTGTGGATACTTCACAGTTTGGCACTCAACCTGCTGTGCCAACAAGGAGGCCCCTCAAAGTATATTTTCAAAGGATATTAACAACATTGGAGATTCCGTCCAAAAAAATATTATACAAAGAAAGCAGAACACAAACTTATATATGATGTGATCCTAATCCTGAAAAATACACATATAAACATGTTTCTTAATACACTCCAGTTTGTCAAGAGTGAAGAGTGGTTCTCTCTAGTTAGTATACTGAGTTACAACACTGCTTACCTTGATATCTATACTATAAAGTGGGTACAGAATCTACATCCCAAGTTCATATAAAAGTGACACGAAATGAATATATCTCACTTTTCATTTAGCCAAAAGAATCTACGTTCTTCCTTTCCTATTCTTCCATCAGCTTTTGACCAGTTTTAAAAATTTGGCATTGTTTTCCTGAATAATTTTCTCAGTATCTACTTTTAGATAATTTACATTTAAGTTCTACTGATCCTCTCTTTGAGGTCACCCAGACCATGAAATGGTTAAAAAAAGGCCAAAATATTGCTGTATAGTAGTGACAACCTTTATAATATAGGGAGCCAGGCATTTGTTTTTTCCTAATTGAAATAGTATCATTTCCCACCAGATAATATTTAGATGATTCAGTCGTTTAATAAGCACGTGTTTTATGCAATATATTTCAAAATAATAATCTTATCTCTCAAGATAGAGAAAAACAAACAATGTAATGTAAGAATTATAGGTACATGAGGCAGATGGAGTGGTGGTGCTAAAGTTATAGAGATGGTTAGGGAGCAATTTTGGAGAAAGGTTGCAAAGTCAGGTTAGGGATTGGGGCTATTAAGTCACTTTATTAAGATGGTAACAGAGAGCATTCACATTAGAGAAACATGGACTCTGAAGGAGTGAGGTAAGGAAATAAGAATAAAAAGAGAACATCTTTTGAAGGACTCTTCATTTCTATGGAAAGAAGCCTGGGGTCTTTTCTCTGTCAGTCACTTTATTCACAAATTCACTTAAAAATTCAGAGCTTCTGATTAATAAAACATCCTTCATTATGTCAGAAAGGAAAGATTTAAAAACGAATAATAGAAATTCTTTCCAAGCACAAATTTGTGTCATAGTTTATGCTCCTAAAAATTAGGTCACATTTCAGAGATACCACTTCAATCCTTTTAAAAACCTGGGGCCCTATTAAAAGATGCAAGCTCAGTGCAAAGAAATAACTCTACATTATCTTCCTTATGGCACAATTATAATTAAAATCCCAGCTGCATCAATGTCTTTGAAAATTCACATACTAGGTTTTGGCAGTGCATGTATGATATGGAAGGACATTTTTCTATTCAATAATACAGAATAATATGTCTGCTGAAAATACCTTTTTACCTTACATAAAGTAAATACATTAGTAAAATTTACCTTTTCTAACAGAGCTCATCCTAACTTGAAACTTCTCCTTCCTCCCCTCACATAAATGACTTTCAGTCAACCATCAGCAGGCATAAATCTCACCTTATCTAGAATCACTTCCTACTGAAATTCTGGCAGAGAAGTCTTTGCTGCTTGCTCCTTTATTATCTTGCTCAGATTTTCTTCCTAATACATGTATATTAATTTCCCCTCTTCACTTAGAGGGCTGTTATTGTACACTGCTCCGCCCCCCAGGTCAGTACAGTGTTATAGTTCATACCAACAGCTTCCCAAGCAGAGCAATCAGAGATCAAATCCCACTTAGAGGTTCTGTTGTGTAGGTACCAAACCTGTATATTCCTCAGTTTCCTCATTTGTAAAACAAGCACCAAATCAATACCTACATTATAGGACTGTTCCAAAAATAAAGATGTCTAAACATTTTTAAAGCTTTTATTATGAGACATAACCCCTAGTAACTACTATATGAGTTCAGCAGTTTTATTATTACTACAAAATCATTGATGTATGCCCAGGACTAACATGAGTCTTGGCATCAAATAGATAATAGATATGTGTTGTAATAACACTGGGCCCATTCTGATAATCCAGGATAATCCCCTCATCCAAGATATTTAATTTAATAACAATTGTGAAATTCCTTTAAATAACATAGATTTAGGTCCCTGGAATTAGGGCAGGAACATTTTTTGTCACGGGGGAGGTAGAGGTGCAGAGGGAAGAATTATTCAGCTTTCACAAAGATAATGATTAAAATATGAGCAAAATAACACTCCATATATAAATGCAAAAGTCACCTACTCTTTGACTATGCAATTTAGATGAAAAAGAAGACTAAAACTGAATTGTGCAGAAATGTTCCTTATTTTCTGAAGTGTGCACAACTTGGTATTATCCCACTAAGTCCTTCTCTGAAATTTTTATATATAGGAACTGAACATTGTATATGTTAGTTCTTTAGCAGATTCTATATAAATCATGTGATTAATTCAATGAAACTAAAACAGAAGTTGCAAAACAGAGTAATGAGTAATGCAGGTGTGTTTGTGTATGTCGGTCTCTATCTTTCTCCATGTGTGCTTGCCCATCATGCACAGATACATGCAAGAGAGAAAATATGTGAAAACATTTTGCAATGGAGAAACCGGTTAAAAATCAAAACACAAGTTCCTTCTATTTTATTGTTTCTGCAAAACAAGGCATTAACAAATATTGGATAATATATTTGTTGACCAAACCTTTTGAATCCTAGAAAAATATAAATTAAGCTTGTGGGTTGGAACTATAACTACATAGTTTCAACCATCTTTGAAATATATTATCAGCAATATAAAAATCTAACCATAAATTAGAATGAGTATGCTCAAAGTAGGCTTTGAATTGTCCCAAAGTACCTTGATTTCCCCAGTGAAATATTCATGAGCATGGAAAGGTGAGAGGCTGATTCATTCATAGAAGGTACCATTTAAAAAATATGCTTAGTAAGTGCTTTTGGTCATGCTGCTGATGAAACACTTCTGTATCTAAAACTAACCAGGTAAAATAATCCCAAATGGTGGCTACAACTTCCCCCACAGGCTAAATGAGAAGTATAAAAATGGTGACATTTGGCTTACAGGCAGTGAATTTTCTTACTTCATCATAATTTCTTCTTTGAACATCATAATATAAAGTTTATTGTAAACTATAGCTCTGTACAGCTGAAAGGCATCTATTTTTAGCAAATTCCAAAAATATCATCAAATGATATTCATGAGATAAACCCAAATAAATCAATTGTCAGAATAGATAAGGACAAAGAAACACTTCTCACCTACAAAACAGGAATACTGATCACTGCTGAGTAATACTTAGGAAAGTGCTGACACTGAATCCCAGTTCCTGCTGAAAATAGTTACATCACAAAATCTGGGGATGGTGCAATATTTTTCAATAACAGTGCATTTCTTCCACATTTAAAAATTGACTATAGTAGGCACAGTTCTAAATTCTTATGTAAATACAATATTTTTAGGAGCATTATGACTGCATACTATAATTTTGCTGGCTCTTCAAAAGTAGGATCAAATTTCCACATAAAGACATGATAGAAGCAAAAACAAAGGATATGACATTCTTCTAGAATTATGAAGAAATTTTAAAGGAATAATATACATTTGGTCTTTCAAAAAATATATTCCTTAGTAAATCAGTGTCCAAAAATTTCAAAAACTATATTATAGTTACTCATACACCAGGAAGACTGAAAATAAGTAACTAAAAAAAAAAAGCCAGGAAATTAAAATTATAAAAATGTTAGGAAATTACATTTCTAAACAGAGCAGCTACTCAAAATCACTCTGAAAAAATATATAAGAAAAAGAAGTCTATCTGCCTACCTAACTTTATAAAAATTAAATTCAATTTTTAAAAATCTGATTATAAAATTCACTTGAGAATTTTTAAATAAACTCTTGTCAATGAACAATGGAGTTTCCAGATGGTAATCACCAGAATATTAAAATAACTTATGAATTAGTGATATGAAAGTAAATTGTATTTAGTATGCCAATATTAAGTATATTTACAGCTGTCCAATTACCTTGAACCTGGTAATGTATGTAGCTTGTTTTGGTCAATGAGAATATAGAGTTCAAGATAAATTAATACTTTCTCACCTATCATCATGCTAAGTTTACTGCCCCTCACTTAAGCCTTTAGAAGGTACCAAAAGTAAGTTATTTCAAAATATGAGACATTCATTCTCAATCATGATTGAGTAGAAAAGTCAAATGAATCATAAGAATATAGCAAATACCAATTGTTCTATGGCATGGCAAGGATTAGAAGCTATCATATGCTTCATTTTTATAAAGTGCTACTATTCCCTTCAATTCAGGCAAATTGGGGGTTCAGAAAGATCTAGTAACTGTTCCAAGTTCATACTTCACAGAACATCTGAGCACTTACATTCTTTGAACTTCCAATTTCCATGATTCCAACATAAAACTCATAATATACCTTAAAGAAACAAAATCACAAAAGAAAGAAAAAAAATCTTTTGATCTTTCTGCAAGTAATCCAAGAGAAAATCAATGTTTATGCAATACATATTCTTATATTAAAGGTCACCAAAAAGTGATGTAGTGATTATTAAATCAATTTTAAATATATTTCCTCAAGATCAAATCCTGATTAAAAACTCAGGTATCACTGACAACATAAAATCTCACTGGGCAAAAATTCAGGTTACTTCAGCTTAGTGAATTTTTTCCTATTGCACCCTAGTAAAACATAGATGAATCATTTCCTCTAGGGGCTTATGATTACAACACTAACAAGCCCAAAGATTCTAAAAAATATGAGCCAAATAAATAAACAAACAAATATATAGATAAATCTTAATTTAACTCTGAAGAAACAGAAATCACATTATGTGGAAATATACCTGAAAATAAAATAATGGGGAAAGTTACTTACTAGTACCACATATATTTTCACATTAACAAGATATTCAGGTACTGGCAAGGTCTTGATCCAATGATTCAACAATATAAGGACTTAACTCTGTGATTATCAAGGTTTTTCTTTTATGTGCAGTCCATCTCAAAATGGCCTCTCAGAGTTGTGCTTAAGGCAAGAACAAGGATAAAGAATAGTTACATCACTTGATTTTCCCTTTTATGAGAAAGTAGAGCTTTTTTGCACATTCCTAGCCAACTTCGCCCTTTTCCTATTAGCCAGAAAATGTGAGCTCTCTAACCAGCAAAAATGGTATGAACAGGAAGTGTTCAGATTTCTAGGCTTCATAAGGGAAAAAAAAAAAGAAAAGAAAATGGAGAAAAGCGAAAGAGGAAGTAAAGGGATGTTGTGTGATCCAGCTATAATATTTGCCTCAAGACTACAGAAGAGGTTTTTGAAATACTTCAGGGTTAAACAGACACTTGAGTTTTGCTTATTGTCAAAATCAAGCAACAAAAATCTAAAACAAACTCATCAGTGTTTTCATGGATCTGTTTTTAATATGAAACTTTTGAAGTTACAAAAAAAATAATGATTTCACTAATAGCTAAGAAATAAATTAAGTCTTTGTTTGCTATAAACCAGCAAGGGAAATATCTACAGCAAAATTCACTGACAACATACTCAATACCTTTCTCCACTTCATTTCCTTACCATCCTAGAGTGGGGCTTCAGGACACATGAGAAGCCCATGCAATGGAAACAGGAATTGTGAGAAATTCCTTAAGGAATTTTAACAAATTTTTAAAAGAATTCTTCAACGGGAACCAACTCAGTTGATATATCCTATTTTAGCCTTTGCCACCTTCTTTCTTACAGTTTGAAATGCAGACTTGGTGGCTGAACTATAGAGGCCAGTTTGCAAACATTTACAATATTATATTCTAAGGAGATTGACTGAGAAAGCCAAATGGAGAATAGTTTTGGGAACATAACAGGGTGTCAATAACATTCCAGAGCAGGCTTCATCGACACCCTGTCACATGAATGAAAAATGATACTTTAGTTGAAGCTAGATTCTCAGATAACAGATCATTAACTGACATTAATTAGACATAAAATGAGGTCATGCCAAATCTAAATGAAATAATTTACATAAAAATGATGACACAGTAATATTAAAAACCAAGTGTCCTTTTATAGATCATGTGTTTCATTAGTGAAACTATTTTTATTGATTTATAAGTTTGCTAAGTAGTAATATTAAGTCCATTTCCCTAATATTTAAGTAAATATGTATTAATAATCTATGTACATGTGTGTGTGTGCACATTCATACATAAGAAGAAAGTTTACATGGGTCTATATAGTATATATACCCACTTGCACATAAACATATACACATATACACAAAAAGAAATAGTTTACTAAATAGAAATTTATGCTCATGGCACAAAATGAAGTTAAGGAATAAAGTCTTCTATTAAAAAATGACTAGACTGTCCTCTGCATAATATTGGCATAGTGTTTCTGGATTGTTACCTTTGAATAGCTTTTATATTACTTATCAAATGGTTCTGAATTGCTTATCTGCCTTTTTTAATAATGAGCTTATATCTTTTTCTTACAAAAGGAATGAAATCACTTTTAGAAAAAAGAAGTTAGGATTTATTGTTACTAGTGTGTTAAAAAATTATGACAAATGTTCTTACTGTACAAAAAACATTACAAGAATTTTGAACTGTTATTTCAAGCAAACGTATTGCAATTATGGAACCTAACAAATGAAATTAATTTGTTGTGGTTACAAGACAGTTGTATCATAATGAATTATAGTTAAATCTATTTTTTAAATAGTAAACTACATTTCTTTTTGGGTAGATATACCTATTTTAATTCAAGGAGTAATTTCATCACCATGTTATAGGAAAATTAATGACAGAGGATGGAAATATTTAATAAAACCTTTAAGAATATTGGCAAGAGAACTGGGAAGTTTGAGCATATGAAAATAACCAAGACAGAAGTATGTCACAGAAGCCAGCAGTGGGAGGGGAGGATTCTGGCGAGGAGGCAGGGAGGTAGGAGTGAGCTGACCAATTCTGCCAAACATTACAGGAACCTCATGTAAGCAATTCCATATATCCATTCAGTGAGGACAGTTTGAATAAAATAGCAAAAAGGCAAAAGTCAGATTGTGGGAGAGTAAAAAATAATTGATTTACTGAAAAAAATTAGGGAATCAGATTTACAAGTGAAGGGAATAAGATAAACAGCAGGCAAGAAAGACCACTCAAATAGAACCATTGGTGAAAAAAATGCTTTGTTGTGATGTGGAAATTTTAGTTTGGATTCTGGTAGAGACAAAAATATTAAGGGAAAATGAGGATCTGAGCAAAATCACAGATGTGACAAGAAGGATAGAATGGAATCTAAATCAGTAGTGGAAGAATCACCCTGGGCAAAGGTTCAGCAAAAGAAAATATCAATGGCCATTTCTAGAGGATTAGAAAAAGCTAGAACAATTCCCAAGTGATGTTCCCCCAGCAAGATAAAGGGTATCTAACAAAGTAACAGTGAGTGCACAGCTTGGGGATTTGAGGACAAAGCAAAATTGGAAGAACGCATACTATTAAATATTAAAGGTTCCTTCACAAAATAAATAAAATGAACTATTAAATCACAGTAAGGGCCTCACTACAACTGAGTAGCATTAATCACAAAAAGAAGAAAAAATGGGAATTTTTCACCTCCCTCCACTGTCATAGGGATAAATCTACTTTAGATGGTATTGAATATAAATGTATTCTTTTTAGGTAAGTAACCTCATCACATTTTCAGATAGCTTGTGAGACAACACTGATTTCCCTCTACCTTTCTTTAATCCAGCATTTTTCTAAGCTCAAAACAGACCACACTAATTAGAAGCCAGATAATTTACTATTATTAATAACTAACATTCATAGCATATTTTCACATTGTATATACCAAATTTCAATGATCTGTTTCTGTTCAAATAAATGTTTAGTTTCTTTCTAGAAGAAAACAGACTGAATTTTCTAATCCATACTAACTTTCTAATAATGTTTGTTTAGTGCTAAAAAAAACACCTGCAGTATTGCCTACCTGAAAGTGTTCAGTGTTTGAATCCAACATAAGACATTTAAAAATCTTTTGAAGGATGGAATTTTGTCTACTTTCTCACTGTCTCAATCAGAGTTTGGTCTGGTCAACACTAATATTTCTGTCTCCTAGTTTCTATCTCTTCTAATATGCTGATACCATGCTCAGACTGGAGGAAAGAAGAAGAAGAAAAAGAAGAAAAAAAACAGACATCAAAAGCAGTTCTTTTAGAATTTCAGCTCTGCTAGCTCAACTCAGCTCATGGGAATTCACTGTATGGCTATTTTATTTTTTTCAATAGATAAATTTCATGATTTTGTTTTGATCATGAGTTTCTTAAGATGTAGTCTGGTATAAGTAAATGCTGTAGGCTTATGCTGCTGACTGCTTTCAAACAAGACTTTGCAATCCCTGTTTTCAGTTACTTTTCCTCTAATCATCATATCAGAAGCATGAATCCTTTAGAACTCTCTGGAATGTTTTCACCCTGTAACACCCTTGTTCTAAATGTGTTTCTCTGGTCTATCTCTTCTTACAGCTGTCACTGACTCATTGAAAAAGACAAAGGACTGCTTAAGCCAAAGATTAAGCACATGGACTTTGAATTGATAAAGACCTGGGTTTCAAGTCACCTTTGTGCACATCACTTTACCTCTCTTGTTCTCCTCATCAATAAAATGGAGATGGAAATACTGCTCATGTTTTAGGTTTGTTTGTTTTTTCAAGTATTAAATGAGCTAATATATGTGGAATGTTAAACACAGGACAGAGGTCATACTAAACATAAAAAAATGGCAGCCATTACATTTCTATTTTGGCATCTTTTTAGTCCATTTATCTTTATTCTCTCTAAGCCTCAAAATGTCTACACTGACTGCTCCACCCAGAAACTGTGAAATTATGAGGTTGAATAAATTAATTTTACTTTTTTGCATTGCCAAGAGCAAAATACCCAAAATAAATGTATAAAGAGCTTCATGAAGGTCACAAAATGAAATATATAATGAAGCATAAGGAAGCCCAACAAAGATTACCTTAGTTATTTCAAATTCTTACATTGAAAAAATTACTAAATTTTAGAATGAAAATCTATATTCTAGAACAAACACTGAATTCACAAAGGTAAGTTAAACTTATCAGTTGAATGATTAAATAGATAAAAATATATAACTAGAGATAAGCACAGAATAAAGGACAATTCATATTTTTAATGTCTTAGATTATCGTCATGCTACATGATTTTTCATTTTGGAATCTCTGAATTCAAGCTTTCAATCTTAAATATTTTATTTTTTTCTTAAAGAACAAATTTTAGCTCAACTGAACAATGCAAATAATAACCTATTAATTAACCTATTAATGCCAATATTCTAAGACTCTATTTCCTATTGTTATTGAAGTTCTTAACAAAATATTACATTTAATTGAAATTACCTATTATATTGTATTGAAATTATCTATTATGAAGAATAAAAGGCACAGATCCACACTGTGAGAAAGGAGAAAAAGAAAACTACTCAGAGAAAGACTACCAGTTAGTACCCCCATAAAGTTTATATGAATTTAGACAAACTTCTTGAATCTCAGTAACTTAGTTTCAAGGCCCCTCCTTGACCTGCAGAGAGGCTCTACCAATGGATATAAATTTAAATTTTCATAAAACTTGCAAAAGAGATTTTAACTGCAATTGATTATAATTTCTGTCTTTTTCCACTTGATTTTTGTCACACCTCCTGTCATGTCAGGTGGCACTGGAGTGCTTCCGAGAATTCAGAAATATGGCAAAAGGGAAGTTGAATTAGGAGACATGTAGTTGAATATATTGACTGACTTTAAGTAGCTTCCATTGTATTAGCCATTAAGTGTACATAAACTTTCTAAGCCAGAAGTTAGCCTTAAAGAAATCCTTTCATTTTCAAATATTTAATGTAAAATTAAAAATGGAAAAAGTATCAACATGTTCATGCTTCAAGACACACAGGAATGCAACATATACAACTATAATTGTATATTTAGGGGACATGGAGTTTAACAGAATAGAATTTTTTAGAATTATTCTATTGTTGGTCACAAAGTAAGCATAACTAGGTGTAAAATGACAGATTACATATACCAATAATTAAAAGAAAGTATTTCAGTTATTCATATAAATGGAACATCTGAAATAACTTTCTTCTACAGTACATATTACAAAATCATTTTTATTAAATCTAAGCAGAAGATAGAGACATAGTACTCATTTGCTAGGGCTGCTGTATTAAAATACCACAACTTAGACAATAGAAATTTATTTTCTCACAATTTTGGAGGTCAGAAGTCTCAAGTCAAGGTGTCAGAATGCTCAGTTTCTCTTTGTCTCTATCTCTGTCTCTCTTGTTGACTTGTGGGTGAACCCTTTTCTCTGTGTTCTAGAAGCCCATGGTAAACATGGAACTCTGGTGTCCTTTTTAGAGACCTCATCTCCTCCTCTTATAAGAATACCAGGCAGACTGGATTAGGATCCATTTTTAAAGTCCATTTTAACTTAATTACCTCTTCAAGTCCCTCTCTCCAAGCAAGATCACTTTCTGATATATTAGAGAGTAGAGACTCAAAATAGGAATTTGGGGTAACACAATGTGGCCCATAGCAGATACTAAAAATATGTCATAATAAAATATAGTGAAAAAGGTAATCATTGTAGGCAATTAATAATTTTTAAAAGATTTATTTGTAGGGCCTCCCTGGTGGTGCACCGGGTTAAGCAATGCACTATGAAGCAAACCTCAGCCACTGCAGCATGAGTTCGATCCCTGCTGCCAGCCAGGGGGTACCCACATGGCGCAGCAGACCTCTCCTGCCTCGCCTGCTGCTGCCCTCAGCAGTGTGCTTCTGTTGATCTGCCTGTTCTGCTCCCCGCTCTGTTTGTGGTGAATCCTCTCACCCCCCACACCTCTGGCCTGTACCCCAGTGCTTGTAAATAAATAAATCTTTTTAAAAAATAAAAGATTTATTTGTACACACATACATACAAGAACTATGGTATAGGCCAGAGGTGTGGGGGATGAGAGGAGTCACTAGAGACAGAGTGTGGAACAGAACAAGCAGGCTGACTGAAACACACTGCTGAGGGGAGAAAAGGCCAGACAGAAGAGGTCTGCTGCACCATGTGGGTCACTTCCATTGCTGGGAATAGAACTCATACTACAGTGGCTGTAGATAGATTCATTGTGCTAATACTTTAATCCCTGAATCACCAGGATGGCACAGTTTTTAAAACATTTTGTTTTGAATGGATTTTGAGATGTTTCTGGGACTTGTCATCTTTTTTAAAAAAAATTAATTTGTTTTAGTTTATTTTCTCATGTAAATATATATTTCATTTTTTAAATCAAAATTTGTTTTGATCTAATTTATTTTATTTTCTCTGGGGAGTTGCTTACTCCCTCCTCCCTCCTCTCCAATATTGAACTGAAATCAGAACCTACAAAATTAAGATCCACTCTCACCTTCTACATTCAATCTTCATAAAGTGTGGCTATTCAACTGATTAACCTCTAAAATCAAAATTACTCTATTGACATTGAAATATGTAGTTTCTATTTCAATATAAGATAGTTGCATTTTAAAAGGAAATGGTCATCTCTGAAATGTCATATATTGAAATTTTAGAAGTAAAAAAAAAAATTCTACCTCCAAAATTCAAGTGTCTTTAAAGACATTAAATTTCCTGTTGAGTTTTCAGTATATTACACTTCATGTCTTGTCCTAGCTCTCTCTATATGAAGGTCATATGTAGAAAATTTTTAAAATATTAATAGGGAAACTTTGCCTAGTGACACCCATAATATCTACAAGTACCTGACCTTGCCAAGGGGACAGCTAAGTATGACATTTTATATTTCAATATGAAAGTCTACACATCATTCTTTAACAAGACACTAATTGTGTAAACCATGTAAATAGTTTTTCCTGGAATATCAGCATGCCCTTGAGTATGACTCAAGTATTACTTCAGGGCTACCGAGACAGAATCCAGAAAGGGAAACAAACTAAATGACCTCGGAGTGGGCTATGTGACAGACACCCAAGGGAATGATGAGATAGAGTATCTAAATTGGGGTATCTAATTTATAAAATTCTCATGTTCTGCATTTAAAGAAATACCCTAATCACACTCCTTCAAAATTCTATCATTTCATGTTTCATTTCATGTTTAAAGTCATATAAAAGTAATGAAGCCTGTCAAGCAATCTTACTTTGAACATTCCCTGGAATGTTGAGAAGAATTTAGGTCAGATGTTCAGGTATTAAATCTGTTATTGATACCACTATTAACTTTAACTCTTATCAAACCCTACCAATATATTACAATAGTTTCCACGGTCTTGCAAACAACCCCCCATTCTCTTACTTGACAATAATCACAGATCACCTTCAGTTGGCAATGCTTGAAGTAAAATATTTTGGGTTTCTTAAGGAAAATCTGCTTTCAAATACCAAAAGAAATTATAGTTCAAAGTAAATAACTGCAATTTTATTTCCCTAAACTTAAATTTTATGAAGCTCTTTAATTTAAATCTGTTTCTATTTTCTTAGATCCAATAATTCAAAGCCAAATATACCAGTTTTTGTTCTAACCAAAACAACATAAGAAAAGGGATTTAAAAGTCCATATGTTAAAAAAAAATCTTAGATTAAAAAAAAAGCATCTGCAAAATATGCTTTTAGTAAGGGTCAATTATCTCATCAGTGAGGTCCTCAAAATCACAGGAGAGTAGAAGGCAGCTATCATTGTGTCACTCTAATTCTCTCATCTGAAATTCTACTCAAAAAGCCCCCACATAGCAAGAAAAGGGTGTTATCCATGTTTATTTTAAACCAAGATAAAAACCAGAAAGTTTACTTAATGGTGTTCAAGGTTAATGTTTGGATCAATGGAGCCAACTATGCCTTCAATTTTGATTATTTTTGAAAGATTTGTCCTGTTTCTTCCAGAGAAAATAACAATAGTAAAGTTTTTCTCATCCTGAAACATGTCTTTACAATCAGTCATTTTTCTAGGAATTTTTGGTTATAGGAAAATGGACAAAAGTAGAAAAAATTAGTGGTATGCTAGATGATTGGCATGATATTTTGACAGTCTTGCTTTCTTTGAAATCAACACTTATATTTTCCTATAAAATTACAGCCAATAGAAAAATGTGTTATGTCTCCTTTAAATTGAATTTTTCTTCTCTCTTCATCTTCTCAATATCCTGTCCCACATAGGGACAGCATTAAAGGATAAGGAGGGGAATATACAGGAAATATCAGTTCTAAGGTTAAGGTAGAAAAGGAACAAGTCTTTGGTAGCTGACACAACAATTAGGTGTCTTTCCTGAGTTAAATATAGCTTAGACAGTCAACTTCAAACAAATTTTATGCGTTGAATGATAGGACTATTCTCTTAACTCAAACATGATTTATAAAATATCAAATATAAGAAAAGGATTTAGTGACATGTATATCTATGGAAAGAACAGCTTTGACCAAAAAAATAAAAATTGAAGTCAATTTTTTTGGTAAAAAAAATGTATTTATGATTCCATTGAAGAAGATTCCATCTGTGCTTTTTGACACATTATTTTTATCCTCAAATTTACATATTGTATTTACAAATGTTTTTGTTCTCAGGTTAATTTTAAGAGCTCAAGTTGGGTATTTAAATGCTTGAATTAAGTACAACTAAGTAAATACTAGAACACAAACTTGGATGTTGAATGCCTATGGATGACTACCTAATTTTATTCTTAATTGTCAGCCAACATTTTAGTTCAGTTTCTGCCACATGATAGCCACTGACAACCACCACCAAACGCATTACTTTTTCTTTTTAAAAAAGATTCTATTTTACGTTGTCTTGACATCAATATTATTACAATTCTTCAAATTATTTAAATCATAAGTTTTAGCAGCACCATTTATAACTTTCATTCCCAAACCAGTTTTTAAAATACTACTTTCAAGAATCTCCTATTTTATTATTCTCATGTAAGTCTCATCATGCTCATCTTAATTACTATAATAAACTTACTTCATTTTAATGCTTCAAAGTCTGTCTTTTTCCAATTATCTGAAATAGTCACATTAATTTTTCTAATTCACCACTTTCATAACAACATTCCATTACCCTAGCTTCTTCAATAAATTCATTACCTGCTAAAAGAATTTTAAACTTTGTAGTCTGTTATTGATACCACTATTAACTTTAACTCTTATCAAACCCTACCAATATATTACAATAGTTTCCACAGTCTTGCAAACAACCCCCCATTCTCTTTACTATCTCAATACCTACCAAATTGCATACTTCAAGTTAATCTGGTCTTACATCTTTTCTGATTCTTTCTTTAGCCCTCATGTCATAAAAAGCAATATAGCAGATGAGGAAATGTATATTCTGAGGTTTCAAGCAACTTTGAGATCAAAACCAAGCCCTGCCCATCTATCCAGTGTGAAGGACAAGTTAAATCATCAGACTTTACTTCATTATCTGGAATGCAGGAGATAATAAAGCCAAACTCAAACAACCAGTGAAAGACTAAATAAAAAAGCGTAAATTCTAGCATGGATATGTGATTTTACTGAGCAGACTATTGCTTTTTTATTTTTATTTTTTAAAACATACTTTTTCTTACATTATATTTTGACAGTATATGCTTTTGGCAGTCTATTAAATACTATACCCATACTTATAAATATGATCATAAAGTATTTATTAAAATTATGACATAATTTATGAAATGACCTCTAAGTATTTATTGAACAAAAAGAAAATCTCTGTAGCATACTTGTGTTCCTAAATATACAATCGGTGAGCTATTAGAAAACTGATAACTTCTACCTGATAGATTTTCTACATTTAACTACAATTCTTTATTAATAAAACAAAAAGTAGTAAGCCTCAATGACACAAACAGCCAGATAGAACTCAATATATTTAGCAGTCACAAAATGAGTGTGAACATGTCTGAATTCAGAAAAATTTTAATAGAAATTTTCTGTCTTTTTTAGTATTATGATTCCTTTAAATAAAATGACTGATGAAGAATAGAGTGACATTTTTATAAGCCCAAAGGAGACCCCAAGAATTGTCTGCAGTTTTTCAGAGGGAGAATTGTTACACAATCTGAAGTCAGTATTTGAGAGCAATTATCTTCCCTTAATAGGCAAAAAAACAAGTTTCTCACTCAAGTGGTCTTGCTAGAAAAGGCATAGTGGTAGCCATGTTGAGACCAATTTGGAGAAATTTGTAGTAACTGATGGGGAAAGAAGGACATTTAGAGACCAAGACATAAAGGTAAAGTGGTAGCCTGAGAACTCTTTCTCTTACACAAAGATAATCATTTTAAGGGACATAATAGAGTAATGTTGTACCAAATAGACAGAGGCTACTTGAACTAGCAATTTCAGCTATGCAGAAAAATATCTCACTATACTCAAAATATACTGCAACTTACAAAAGAAGCTTTCGGATATCTGTATTATTTTAGAAACAACTGAATAACCCTCGTGATCAGGACCAGTTTAAAGTATATTTACAAGGAACAAGTTGTTGGAATAAAGCACCTGGGAAATGAATAGGGGTGTGGGGGGGGTGAAGGAAGGAAAGTCAAATGAATACCTGACTTAAGGGAACTTGATAACAAACGTACAAAAACAATGAATGGTATTCTGAGCATTTCATTGCAAGCAATCTCTGCCTTATATATTACAATTGCTGCCAGGGAAATCTTACATTAATAGCACAATAAAATAAGGAATTTTATCATAGGAACCAACTTAGTCATTTTTCAAAAACTATTTCTAAAATGTACTGCACAATTATTATAATACTACACTGCTTTTAATATAGTCTTTTTCTTCATGATTCTGATATACTATTATAAAAACAGCTAAAATACTTAAATGCTTTGAGAAAAAATGTATGATCACCTTATAAGTTCTAGAGAAATTATGTTCAAGCTGATCTTGACATATTTCAGCATCACTCTGAATTAATGACCAGTGACAAATATTAAGTATAACAGTTATCAGAATAATAATAAGCATATATTATAGCCCTTTCTATGGGTGAACATTAGGGTTATGTTTTTTACCTTTTTTATCTTATTCGACAATCTCAATTTTTATAGCAACAATTATTAATATCACTTTCCAGTTGAGAAAGCATAATAAGGTTAAGTAATTTGTCCATTCAAATGAAAAGGGATAACTATATGCAAGTTGTGAACCTATAATTCAACATTTCCCAAGATAGTTGTGCAAAGTAACAAGTGTTACATGATAAAGACTTCCAAGCATCAAACATGTAAGAGGTACTTAGGGTTAGGTTTAGTACTCAGGACTTCTCAGTGACTTTATTATACTACTAAACATATTAGGTCTCCAAGAAGGGTGCATAAAATGTAGAACAGCTATAACTCACAATTTTTTGATAACATACTCCATTTTTCTTACACAAACTTGAAACAAGCATTTCATAAAACAAAACTAATAAACACTTTCTTTACAAAAAGTTCAGTAATTACACAATCACATAATTAGTTGCAGCGTCCTTTGATATAAATCATAGCATGTAATACCAAAAACCACATTTTATAAAAATGACCCATATTTGTCCTCCCTGATGGTGCAAGGAGTTAAGCACCACACTATGAATCACTGCCACTGCAGTACAAGTTCATTCCCCTGCCAGGGAGCTGACCCACATGGCGCAACAGACCTCTCCTATCTCACCTGCTGCTCACCTCAGCAGTGTGTTTCAGTCAATCTGCCATTTCTGCTCCCCACTCTGTCTCTAAGGAATCCTTTACACACCCCATGCTTCTGGCCTGTACCCCTGTTCCTGTATACATAAATGAACAAATCTTTAAAAATGACCCCACGTTTTCCCAAATATGGTGTTATAGATTAGATTCAGTTTCCCCTTCCCCCAAAGAAACTATTAGTGTTTTAGGCACTGTGGAAGCTCTGGGGTAGAAGATGAGTAACAGAAGATGAGCAGAACAAACAGGTGTACAAACAATTCATCTTTTCTCTCATATAAGGCCTTTTTTAAGAACACTAATCTCATTCATGAGAGTTCAACCCTAATCATTACCAAATCATCTCCCAAGGGTCCTACCTCCAAATTTGGGCTTTTGGATTTAGCATACAAATTTTGAGAGTACACAAATAATCAGTCTTTGAAAATGACAAAAAAAAAAAAAAGAAGCAAATTGACAATTTGAACTTACTGGAATGTTAAGGTCACAGGAAAAGCAACTGACCCAAAATACAGGGAGAGCCAGGTGCATACAGGAAGAGACAGTGTGAGTAGTGCTTTAATTGGCCAATATACTGGCAAGGAAAGACCAAGAGTCAGCAAAATTTTTCTTCATATGGTCAGATAGGAAGCATTTTCAGCTTTAGAGGCCATACAGACTGAGACACAATTAATCAACTATGTCAAAAACAGACATAGGTAGTATGAAAATGAATGAACATGAATATATCCCAATAGAAGTTTATCTACCCAATATTAGGGAGGAACTCCCAATAAGCTAGGGTTTGCTACCCTTGAGTTAGACATTAGGTCATTTACTGGAAATCAAATAAGCATTGGCAAGAGAGAGTAATACCCTTAGCAGCTGCAAATAAAGGAGGAATTCACAATCTTTTCCAGACTTCTACCCCAGGAATTAAGAGAAAAGATCAGGAAAATCCTAAGAAAGTCTCTCTCATGAAATAAAATAATAATTCCTAACAAAGTAATTCAGATAATATAATTAAGGAGGCATATAGAGAAATAGGGAAGGATTATAATACTGTCAGAAAGCTAATAAAATGGACCATAAAATGAATATTCTAATGGAATTACAATGAAGTTTAAAATAGAGTAGGGTTAGTTGTCATTAGTCCCTGGAGGCCTCTCATCCAGTGACAAATATAAGCTACATTAAGGAGTGGATGGGAAAATAAACAAACAAAAAAATAAACAATACCTTTGTTTTAGGCACCAACTTTTCATCAGTAAGGCAAAATAATTGTGAAACTCTTCATGGAGACAATTACAAATTTGTTGTTTTCCCTTTTTTGGTCATTTTATTATGTTTTGTTTGATACTGACAGCTGGATAGCATAAGTAGGTTTTCTTAAAGCAAAATGATTCTTCACATACTGTGATTTTATAATATTTAATGACCTATAATATATTTTCCTTCTTTTTTTTTTAAAGATTTATTTATTTATGCATACAAGCACTGGGGTACAGGCCAGAGGTGTGAGGGGGGTGAGAGGATTCACCAGAGAGAGCGGGGAGCAGAACAGGCAGATAAACAGAAATACACTGCTGAGAGGAGCAGCGGGCACAGCAGGAGAGGTCTGCCGCGCCATGTGGGTCCCCTCCCTGGAGGAATCGAACTCGTGCTGCAGTGGCTGTGGTTTGCTTCATAGTGCGTTGCTTAACCCACTGCGCCACCAGGGAGGCCCCAATATATTTTCCTTCTAAAGAACAGAACAAATTTCTGGAGATTAGACTTTGAAGAGTACCTATTCAAACATTCATAAAAGTTCAATCATAACATGTGCAATATGGAATTTGTATGACTACCTACCCCTTTCCTGCCTTTCCTAAAAGAAAAAATCCTTAGAAATCAAGTAAAAGACATGCAACATCTGCTTCAGATATTTTGAACTTTGATGCATCCTGTACTGGGAGAAAGCCCAGAATTGAATTCTTATCATATAGAAATGTCACAATAGCCTGTTCATAATAATGCTATTGTTTCCAATTTTAACTATGGATCTTCTTCATTTCTTTAAATTATCCTGTTCTTAATAGCAATCATCTTATCTAAGCATGGGTATTAATTAACTATTACAAAAATATATGCCATTCTTATTTTTGTTACTAAGCAATGTCTTCCTAAATGTCTATGTTTAATACAATATGCTGCATTTTTTACCAGTGTAATGGAAATCTGAAATATGATATTCATATCCTTAACTTATAATTTTACCCCTTAGTTTTTCAACCTACTTATTAGCCATTTGTGTAATGAACAGAATACTCTTCACAAGTGAACAACAAATAATGCTAAATTTAAAGCTTCCAACCTTTGTTGTTAGAAAGGAATTCTTATAATTTGGAATTTAAAGTGTTTGTAATAAAGGAGATCTTTTTTCTCTATTATCAATTGCTAGAGTGAATGCCTCTAAGATACATTTATTAGTGTGATTTTCAGTATGGAAATATAAGCGTGCAGGAAGGAGACAGGACAATTCCATACAAGGAAAAACCTACAGTAGAATTCCTTGGAAAGTAGATGCAATTTAAAGCAGCTTCCCTCCCCACACATGAATGTTCCCGTGGTCTTTTAAAAAAAGAAACCCAAAACACATTTGAAGTACAGTTAATAATTTTATAAACACAAAAAAAAGCAAAAGAAATTATAACCATAGGTGCTTAGCACCATGTTACCATCAACAGAAATGGTAGAACCTGCAGGAGAACGTGTTTGAAGGGTACAATAGAATGAAACAGAAAGAAAGGGTATTTGGAGATGGGGTTGGTTACCATGTGTCAGATGTACCAGCTCACCACATGTTAGATGTTCACCCTGAGTAGGTAGCTAAGAACTCTGAGCCTCACTTTCCTAGCATAAAATGAGAGAGATGCTTATTGCGCTACCAGGAGAAATAAATGAAATGATATAAGAGACTTAGCACAGTACCTGGAATTTGCTATATATCTAGCAAATATTTCTTCCCATCCTTGCAGCACAAGGGCAGTAGTGGTAGCTATTGTCGATCCTGCTGGTTTTAGCTAAAAAAGAGACTGACTGTAACAAAACATAACAAGTACAAATTTAACTGTTCTTGTTTCAAAGGTAAATATTAACATTGATCTAAGTCAGTGACTGTCAACAAGGGCAATTTTGACCTTGGAGGACATGTGGCAATATCTGCAGATGTCTTTGGTTCTCAGACTGGGCCAGGAACCCAAGGACAGAGTGACCCTGGCTTTTATCGGGTAGAGACCAGGATGCTGTTAAATATCCTACACAGGTCTACCCTATAAACAGAATTATTGGACCAAAATGTCAATAGTAGTGAGTCACTCTGACCTAAATTAGAGAAGTTAATATACTTATCTTGTTTCTTCAGTCACTATCAACTATAAAGTGCAGGTTACATGCTTTTCATTCTGTAGCAATATTTGAAATATTCAATAACAACACTGAATACAAAATATTTCTTTAGTAAAACATCTATGCTGTTAATTAGGCTGTGAATTGTCAAAACAGAGTGTCTCTGTGGTTCATTAAATAAGACAGCTGTGATTCCAGGGAATGTCTACAAGTCTGTCTTCTTAATAAAATGTAGCCCAATTCTTCTGTTAGTTTAAGCCAGAACTTCTTGACAATAGCCCACAAGAGAAAATGAACTTCATCTCCTTAAAAAAGGCAAACCCAATCCAGAACTCTAAAAACAAATGGAGGGCAGAAAGTTAGCAAACAAAAAGTTAATAAGTGTAGTGTGTGATTATTGTTTATTTTAATCCATAATGATGAAGAAATAAAAGATTTTTGAATCCCATAGAGATATGAACCAAAGGAAACTGTTTAAAACATAACTAGAAGAGGACTGCAATCAGAGATCCTTTCACCTTCTACATATTTTGAAGTTTAATCCTGAGAGAAATTTCCTCCCCAGGTCTTTAATAAGACTTTTTAAATAATCCTTTTGAAGTGATCTAGTTTACAAGAAGAGTTATTCAGAGGGAGCTTTCACATTTTCAGGTGCCAATGGTAAAAAAACAGTATGTAAATGATGTCATTTCATACTGGATTATATATATAATAAAAGTGAAAGTAAAAAGGTTTCTGTAGATTTTATCTTACATTTGCCATCTTTAAGCCAGCCAAATAGGTTCAATTTTGTACAAGAGGGCCATCTCCTCTTCAGGGCAAGAAACAATGTCTGCAAATATGGGCTGACCAATATTTTCTAAGGACAAATATATGGCCTTAAGGATTCTCTCTGAATCTGCCACTCACTGGCTCCCCTCAACACCTGCTCAAGTCATACACCAATCTGGTCATTTACCTATACTTGTTTCTATATGTAATCACAGCATCTAGAGACTTATCTATCTGTCTACACTCCCAGCACAACACTTAAGGGTTTTTTCTATTAAAATGACTTTGCTTTCCTAGATAGTTCAGTAGACCTCCATAAACACACACAATGTAAATAGCATTTTCTCTTCCCTGTCAGTCATTGCCACTTTCATGCTTCCGGGCAAAAATGAATACAGAAGAAAGAGAAATTTAGAAAAGCATAATTGTTTGCAAAAGAGAAAGCCTCATAAATGTTGTTTGTGAAATATAAGTTGAAAGCAACCCTGTTGGATAAAATTTGTCCACCAAAAATAAGTTTAGTAATAGCTTTCAGATTTGATAAACTAAATGCATGGTTACATGTTTTAAGTGTAGAAAATTGCAGTTAAAGAGATCTAATGTAAATAGAGGTTACAGTCAATAATCCCTGGATTATAAAAAGTGGCTAAGAAACTGTAGCTTAATTATTCTTACTACAAAAAATTAATGATATTTATGTTATAGTGGTATTAGTTAATATTACATTGGTAATCATATTTAATGCATAAATGCATCAAATAAATATACTCTATCATAAACTACCATGGTGTTATATTGATTATACTTTAAAAAAAAAGAGGTGGGCTTGAGTTAGGAACTTGATCATCCCTGTTTTAATAAAACATGCCGTGCTTAAAAATGTCTATTTTGAATGTTGTAAGTTATCAATAAAGTATTTTAATAAATAAATAGCTAAATACCCCAAAACCAGCCCCAAAGATAAAATATGGGCATGATATATAGTATTGCTAATTCAATCTATAAAATTTGTTATAATATTTATTTTAGAAATTTACATTGTTACATAGTTTCCAGGGACTAAGTTCTGTTAAAAAAATTCATAGAAATAGCTACCTATCCCCCAAAATTTATTGGAACTCCCAACCCCAATGAAGTGTGACTGTATATTTGGAGACAAAGCCTTAAAAGAAGTCATTAAAGTTTATAAAAATAATTAACATTGTCTACACTAGAAATAAACAAAGAACCACTTAGAGAATATGAGAAATAAAATACCTTTCATAATATAAAGAGAAAACCAATAAAATAGGAAACAACAAAGAATGTAAAATAACAGTTAATAAAAGTGATATGATATGACCAAAACTAAACAAATGAAACAAACAGAGAGATTCAGGGACTGAATTTATGAAAACATAAAATATATTTTAAGTCCAGGTAGATTAAAAAAATAGTTTACTCTATAAATAAGTTAATATCGCAAATAAAGATGATGAGTTGTGCATTCCTATCTTTGAGTGCCACATACAAAAGAGTATTCCAGTGGTTAAAAGAACCTATTATGAAGAGAAAAGCTATAAACTTAGTAAAGAAAAATCTTATACAATTCCTCACTCATCATTTTTGACATCCTGTGACAGTAGTAGAGACCTAATTGTTACTTTGAACAGTAAAATTGGCCTAAGGAATTGGGCTTGGTGGTAATGGAATCGTAAGTCAAAGGTACCAGGGCAAATGAAAAATAATGGAAATTATTTTTTACAAACATGATAAAAAGCTCATCCCATCATACTTAAAATATCAATATGAAATTTGACAAAAAAATCAAATACTTTTTATATAAGTACATATTTACTTATATATCAGTATATATATAAAAGCAAATATATATACTTCTATATTTATATAAATATATATACATATATATAAGCAAAACCTATTTAAACTTGAAATAGAAAATTTTCTCATGTTTACGCAGCACAAAGAACAAGATCTTCACTTTACATTACTTACAGTGAAGTTTCATTTGTGTTAAGAGTACTGATCTCTACTGATAATATTTGATTTAGACCATGAAATGCCTTCTGGAAGAACCACCTAAGTGTCAGTTCCTATTTTGGATGGCAGAATTATATAACTCCACAAAATTACTTACCATCTCTGGGTTTCAGTTTCCTCATCTATGAGTAAGGAAACTAATGAAAACATTGATTAGTATTATCAATAACTTTTTGGTTTATAGACCCTTATGAAACTCTTATGAAAACTAGGGATCTTCTTTTTTTACCTGCCCAGAAAATTGTAAATCAAATATCAGAGAATTCAAAGATCTACAAATGGTGTCTCCCTGTACAGCATGTAAATATTGCTAACCAAGAAAATTCCCACAATTCATTTCAACTCTAAAAGAAAAAACAAGTAGAAGAATGTATAAATGAAATTATTAGGTTTCCAGTTATGGCTTAGAATACATAAAATGGCCATTGAATGAAAGACACAACACTGAACTGTTTATTGGTAATTCTATTTTTATGAAGAATGTTTTGAAGGTAGCAGAAGTACATATTCTCTTGGTTATGGCTATGACTATAATGACTAACTTGATACAACAAACTAGATTCATAATTCCCTCCAGTCCCTACGTGAGTCTTTCCTTTCACCTTTCAAATTTCTGTGAGTTCTTCTAGATATTAAATATTGAAATTTTGAGTCAGCTTTGACTCTACTTCCCAATGTCCCTCCATACTCAATATTAAAACATTCTCTTTAGGACATCATTATCTCTCTCTCTCTCTCTCTCTATATATATATATACCTATAATCTATTGTATGGAAATATATAATTTATTAGCTGCCAATTTTATAATTATTGTAATTAATGTAGTTGTAAAAAGAAATATAAACTGCAATTGCAAAATTTTCAATAAATAAGTGATTTAAAATCCTATAATCTAGAAATAACTAAGTGCATTTCCTTCCAGCATTTTTTAATGAATGAACATTAACTTGTACCATTATTAATACAATTAACAGTATTATATGAATACAGATTTCTGGCATGGTTTTTGCTTAATATTTTTATCAAGGCTATAATTTTTCTCAGAATCTACTAGCTTATAATTAGACAGGTTCATAAACATCAATATGGAAAGTTGTTTAAATAAGCACCATGCCCAGAGATTCTAATTATAACGATGATCCAAGTGGATACTCTACAAGTTCCTAAAACTATGAAAATTTTATTGATTTCTTTACACACCCTGGAAGAAACAATAGATTGCATCAACTGCACTTTTATTAGCATCTTTAGCTAGCTTAACTCTGTTTTTCAAGGCACCTACAATAAGAATCCTGGATGAATCTGACTATATACTCTATTTTTCCCAGACACTATCTTCCAGTCATTCAATTTTCTATCACTATAAATTTATAAATCCTTTTATTATCTATAAAATTATTAATGAGCTTCCAATTAGTAAATCTAATTTCTGTTTGCAGTTTTAATCTATGGCCAAACCTCTGCAGCATTTACACTACTGTACTTAAAACTCTTCTCTTTGTGCTTAAATTAGCTTTCACATAGACTCCACAAGCATTTCTCTTTTATGATACTCCAGTGTCTGACTGGCCTTTCTCAATACCATTCCCAGATTGCTTTTTATCTACTTACTCTTTTAACAGTCTCGGCATAGACAATTCTCTTCCTCTCCAAACTTACTTATTCTTGTATTCTCCAATAACAGCATTTATATATCTCCAATTGAAAATTACACATAACCCTGATATTTAACAGTTCTAAACTGACCTACTGTTTTCTCCTTAGGAAAGATTTGGAAGGGTATGTCCAATATGCTCTACAAGGTCATCACCAAATCTGGTCATGCTCTCCCTCTCCCCCACATCCAATAAATCACAAAGTTTGAACTAAGACACAATATAAAATCATCATATCTGTCTCCCATGAAAAGAGACTAGAGTATACAGTTTAATTAATAATTTAAAGAAAAAAGGCTCAGATTAAACAAAGAATATACTGGGACAGCAATTCCTTCTTTCCCAAACAGGACAAGAATATTGATGAAGGTTTAAAGCAAAGCTTTTTGGGGTTCTTCAAACATAGCAAACCATGTAAGTGAAAAAAATTTCTACGTTGCATGTACCCAGAAAAAATGAATGGTTTGAATGGTATCCTACAGGGAGGTATGCCTTATGGATTTATTTACTCTGAATCATTCTTTACCTAAGGTCATCTGTCAAAGGTCTTTACTAGATAAGGTCTCTTTTTCCTAAAAATGTTATCTATTTTCTGGATAGTCAAATGACAAAATTAGATCAGGTTACCTGTCTTATTTTCTTTCTCCCAAATTGTCCTCCTAGTAAAGGAACTCAGTGAATTTGAGAACAACTGCCTGATGCTTTAACTATTTGCTCCCAAATTTCAATTGATTACACCACATGCACGGCACAAGGATTCCTTCCTTACTCCCAATTTCCACTAGAGCAGATTTGGTTCATTGATAGTCCAAGCCTTTCTAATAACTACCAGCTAATCAAATAGCTTCAGTTTCCCTAATCACATGTTTCACTCTGCCACCATAGTTGTTATTGAAAATGCGCGACTGATCATATAACTTTTTGGTTTAAAATTCTTTGTCTGATATACTTGCAACAACTTTCTTCTCCTTGCATTTCCAGATTTTACCACTAACATATCCTTAATCATACTCCCAGACAAATCAATTATCGAACATACCATCAGCAAAGTACCTAAGCATCATATAGATGTCTATAGTTCTGTAAATAATTTGTAGTGTTGCCATTTCTCTGAAATATTACTAGTAGATCAACAATTTAATAAAAGAAGAAACCAGAGTAAACCCATTAACAAAAGTAACACCATAAACTAAAAGGGTTAGACATGAAAATGTCCCTGGTTTGCTTCAGAGTCCCTGTCCTTAAACCCAATCATAATAGGTCTCTAATCACCCATCACAAAGCTTCCCTAATTAAATCAATAAATACTTGCTAAGTGAAAGTTTGGTGCCAGAAACAATGTGAGGTTTAACTGAGTAAAGCACAGAGAGTAAATCTAATTTAAATAAAAGAAAATATCATTTTCTCTAATTAAAGAAATCACTAGTTTTAATTTCATTTTAAAACTTACCTGCTGCATATCACTTTTTTACTATTATACTTCAATCAAGAAGTAAAAGAATATTAAACACAGTGTAAAACTTCACTTCAAGAAGAAGAAATCAAGAAAAATATACCCTTTACAATTGAAACCAAGAAAATCAAATACCTGGGAATCAACCTAACAAAAGAAACAAAAGACTTATACA
>JAGFMF010011678.1:2668364-2774579 GCA_019455555.1 Galemys pyrenaicus | reverse complement strand
AATTGGGCAATTATAACCAAAAGTAAACAACAACAACAACAAAAACTTAATAAGACCAAAAAGCCGGGATAAACCAAAGGGACCATGGGGGGGGGAGGGAAAGGGGGGAGAGCAAAGACGGGGAAGATGCCAGAGGGTGCACAAGGGACTGGGGTGATGGTGCACGGGTGAAATGGTGGTGGGTACTCCCTGGGGACTACAAATGATGTCAAATATAACTAATAATAAAAAAAAAAAGAAAAAAAAAAAAGAAACTTCACTTCATAGGGAAGAGAGATCATGTCAAATGTGAAATTATCCTTTTAACTTGATTGATTAAAATATTTACATGAGGTTTAACAGTAAATTTCTCTAAGGAGTTAAAGTCATCTAGCAACTACTATCATCATGAACTTTTGTGGAATTTATTAACTATAGCAGTGGACCTTTATGTTCATTTTCCTACATCTGTACAACATATACTTCACTGACTTAAATCCACATCCCAAAGCCATACAAATTTCTTCACCTAACAAGTTCCTCCACCTGAGGTTTGACTCAGTCTGTATCCTACCTGTTATAAAGAATGAGACAGTGCCTTAACCAGTTTCTTTCTTATGTTTTATCTTAAAACAATTTATGTACTGTACTACTTATTCAATATACATAGCAGAGACTAAGGGAATATAATGCCTAACAAGTATCATCTCATTTAGGCTCAAATCATTTTTCACCTGAGAAGTGGGGAAATAATAGCAAAGCATTTAAATAAATTCCATAAACTCAAGTACTAAATAGTGACAGAAACAAACAAAAAAAGGAAAGTTATGGTCCTCCGATTTTTTTCTAATCTTTCCAGAATCCATTTACACTTAACATTACTACACCTACAGTTATCTTACACTTTAGCATATATTTCTTTATCCTGGATTCTAATTGCTCATTTTGAAATTACATATTTCCTCAATTTAAATATTACTTAGGTATCTTTTATTATCCAAGCAATGATCCTTATACTTTTCCCCATTAATAAGGTACACTAAATATGGTGAATTAAAATTATTAGTTTCATTTCTAATACCAAAGGAACCTCCACAAAGGAAGTTATGCAGTGATATTTTGGCAGAAACAACATGTACTTAAATATGAACATATTTGAGAGTAAATTTAGCAAAAAATACCATTTTTCAGATTTCATTCTTAAATTTCATGAGGCCCAGAGTGTGTGTGATATGGTTCATGGGCTTGATGTAAACTGGGATGAAGAGGCTAAGCAACTGGCAACTGAATTTCTTGCTTCCACTGACACAAGCTTCTGGATGCAATCCAAGTTTACCAATCAATACAACCAATTGCATCAATCTGTGTTGCAACAATCCCACATAATTTCATGCAGAATCCAAGAGCAGCGAGGAGCAGTGCCTCATGGTGTTCAGAGAAAGTCACCTAGAGTTGTGCTGTCAGGTTTTTAGGTTGCATTCCCTCATGGTGGAAGGCAGAAGCATGTTCAGTACTAGTTTTCCTCTGCTATTTGGAGTCTTTCCTTTGAGCTCAGTCTAAAGTCCATTTCTTCAACCCTTCTCATAATTCTATAAAATATGTATATCCTTAATAAATCCTGTCCAGCAGGATTTATTTCATTTGGTTTTATTAAGCTAAGAAATAAGACTTACAGTAGAGAATACAGCTATGAATTATAGCAGAGAATACAGTTCATTATTGCAATAACAATATATGATATACAGTTTAATGTAGCAAGGTGGCAGTCAAGTAGTTGTCCACAAGCGAGACATTACAGTTGAGAAAGCTGGCACATTTATAATATTATGGTGACGGTTTAGTCAAATTGTAATCTGCTTTACTTACAAGGTAAACACATGCCAACTAAAGCTACTGCAAGAGATAAAGGACAAAGAAAGTTCAGAGTATTGGTTTGTTGTTACTCCTGCTTCTTTCAGCAAAGTCTTGTAGCAAAGACCCACCTTGCAAACCTTCTAGAAAAGACAGAAAGCACAGATCTAAAGGAGCTACTGTTTTTACCCTTTGCCTGAAGTCTAAATGAGAAATTGAAAGACAGTCCTATAATTTGTGAAATTTGTGACTTTTACAAACCTAGCTCTTTCAATATCACACACTGTCCTCTTGGGGAGAATGGAGAGAGAGGTTGATTGAAAACAAAAGGAAGCAGCAGAAAAGGAGAAGAGAGATAAGGATGATGAATACTACAACAGGGGAGGAGAAAGAAAAGCACTGACATAGCAAAAATTCTTCATCTCACTAATACCATTGAAAGTTATAGGAAACTAGCTTCTTACACTGAAAAAATAGCTAGAAATAAGAAGCAAATTGTGAATTTGTGCTTCCTTTCCTCTATGAACTCTACCTTAAATAGTTCTTAAGAGAATGTTCATCATTACAAAAGTCCACCTAATGCATGAGGGGGTGTAGGGTAAAGGTTGATCAGGTCTTTCCACCCTCCCACTATTGATGATGGACATCTGTGGTGCTGCAAGCATTCCAGGGTGGACATGCGCAAGTGGGAGCACCTGAGTTGGGACACGGGCTTAAATGGGCAGCGTCATGAGGACGCCAGAACTGTGAGGATCAACAGACAGAACTGCGAGGACCAACCGACAGGATGAAGGAGCAGCAGTAGCAGCAGCAGAGAGAGAAGAAAGCAGCCGAGAGGGTGAGATATGCCTGCCATGTACCTCGCCACCTCTACTAAATAAAGTATGAAAAGCCACTGAGGGCTCCAAGACTCTCCTTCCTCGACCCGTCTACCCAGAACCATCCTGAACCCTGCCCAGTGTGCCACCTTTCCTGCCGCTACAGGGGGGAAAAGTTATATAATTAGAAAATCAGAGTTTTACATTTTCCCCTGGCATAAGGCCATGATCGTTATAATATTGTAAGATAAACATTCAATGAGAACTTATAAAGGATCAGATGGACACCACTCAATTCACCAATTGATGAGCATTAAGAATGCAACAACCTGACACTTGTGAAATGATCACTTGTAACTAATATATTAATGGAGTACACAGACTTACCTATGAAGATTCTTGCACAAAAAGAAAAAGAAAAAAAAAAGTTGTATCAGGTTGAGTTAACAATAATTTACAGAAAGTATAGGGACAATGGGACCATTGGAATTATATCACAAAAAAGCAAATAGTCAAATTCAGAACATGCAACATTAATCAGATTCAAAGACCCTATTTCTATAAAATAACTGATGCATTAAATGTGAAAGACAGACAGGAAAAAAAGACAGAAAAGGAGCTATTCCACATTGATATAAGTCACATAAAAAATATACATTCCTGTGTTTATTAAAACAAACTATAAATACATTTTGAGATAATCTTGGAATTATGATTATGGATCATGTACTATATATACACACATATTTTATGTGTGTACACACACATCTAAAATTATCTTATTAGAGTTGATAATAGTAGTTGTGACAGAAAATATTCATTTTTTGTTTTTAATATAAAGCATGTAGATGTGAAATAATATTTTGAGTTTGTTTTAAATATTTAAACACAAATGTATCAGAGTAAAGTGCATTTTGATTATTGCTATGGAATAGCAATATATGGAAGATATATGGATATATGGAAGTTTTATTTAACAATTCTATGTTTTTTATTGTTTTTAACAATTCTATCTGTTTAAATTTTCATAATTGAAAATGTGAAGTTTAAAAAACAACAGCAAGAACAAAATTTAGCTACCAAACTGCAAGCTCAGCAGGATGTAGGACTCTTTCATACAAGGTGACTACATTGCTTGCAAAGTTGGCACCATCCTTCTCAACCATTAATTTAAGAGAGGAGAAAATGAGTGGTCACAGGAGTCACCAAACAGTCTTCAAATCTCAAAATCGTATTACATAAACTTTTGGTTGTTCTTAATTCATTCAAGAAACTGTAAACTACAATTTTGAAGGAATCTTTTGCCAAAGAAACTATAAGAATGGCCATCAATAACTTAGCTTGTTTAATCCTAAAGTAACTGGCAGGAGCCCAAGGCTCCAAAATGAGAAAAGGAGCATGAAATCTCTGCAGCTGCAAGGATTCCTGACCCAAACTGCCTCAGCTGTGGCCACAGAGAACAATTAATGTGAAAATCTCTCCTAGAAGAAAAAGAAAGGGGCCAGAAATTCCTTGCCAATAGGCAAGGGAACTGTACTCTAAGGAAGAACCAGGTTCTGACAGACAGGTTGAACAAGGAATTTAGTCTATTGCCAGTTGTAGTGCCAGGAAGGGGGCACAGAGATGATTCTAGCAGATGGGGTAAAGGAAGAGTCCTGAAGCCCTCGGTGACTTTTTTGGTTTTATTTACAGAGGTGACAAGGTACATGGCAGGCAGGGATGCGGAGAGGCCTGTGCATCTCACCCTCTCAACTGCTTTACTGCTTCTGCTGTTCTCCCACTGCTGCTACTGCTCTTGTTGCTGCTGCTCTTGCTCTCTCTGGCAGCCTCATGATGCCACCCTTATAAGCCCGTGTCCAAACCCATATGCGCCCAATAGAGCACGCCCACCTAGGCATGTGTGCAGCACTACAGGTGTCCATCATTATACCAATGGCAGGAAGGTGGAAAAGCCTGAAAACTTTTCTCTGACTCTACACCAGTGAAGAGGGGCTTTGCTATGTTGCACAGCAGAATTTGCTCTACACCAATGCTGTTGTGTTTTTTCCATTCCTGGAACCGAAGTTTTCCCTGACACCATCCTGCAGCTATTTGAAATCGTTTAATTGAATCCATCAAGGGCAAATAACCTATGTTAATGTATCAATTGACAAGTAACCATTTGTAGAGTTAGAGAAATCAGATCTTTCCACCCTCCCACCACTGGTGTGATGATGGACACCTGCGGTGCTGCAAGCACTCCTAGGTGGGCATGTGCAAGTGGGCACACCTGAGTTTGGACATGGGCTTATATGGGTGGCATCATGAGGACGCCAGTACTAACCAATGCGACCAGTAAAACCAGCAAGACCAGCAGCAGCAGTAGCAAAGCAGCCAAGAGGGTGAGATGCTCTGGGGGCTGAGAGACCTGCCAGCCTCCTGGCCTCCCCACACCCAAGTCTGCCATGCACCTGGCTACCTCTGACAACAAAAAGCATAAAAAGCCACCAAGGGCTCCAAGACTCCTTCCTTTGCCCCCTGTCTGCTAGAACCATCCCAAACCTGCCCTGTACCCCTTCCTGCTGCTACAATTGGCGTAGTTGGCAGGATGGTTCAATGCAGACGGGTGCAGAGCCCTCTGAAGACTGCAGGAGGGACTGAGAGGTGGCAGGCCATGAACATGTAATGTTGGCAGAGCAATGGCAGCACTGGAGGTGACTGAAGACCAGAACACTGTGGGAAGAGCCAGAGATGCTGTAGGAGTGCAGGACGTGGACAGGTTCAGGAGCTGTAGGACAAGACCTCGAGTGGAGGAGACGCCTGTGAGGACCAGCCCATGACCCCTGAGGCAGCAGATTGAAAGAGGATCATGATTCAGAGCTTGCCCACTGCTGACACAAGGAAAGGACTAATGGACTTGTACTGACAATCCTACCAGAAGGCTGGGAAAATTTGGCAGGTTATGTTTATGGGACCCTGTGGGTGGATGATTGTTTGTAAACCCCAGGAGATGAGAATCAAGGCATGGATAGTGAGCCTTGGTGGCTGAAAGCAGCCTGGGCATAGAAAAGCCCAAGATTGGCTGAGGGAGGAAGCCCTCTGCAACCAAGCAGAGGAGAGGTATCAAAAAACCTAGATAAGGCAAAAGCTGGCACTAAGATTGGGAAGTCCTGAGTGGTTGGTAAGCAGCCTAAGTCTGGTAAAGAAGGCCTGTGAGTCTCTTAAAAACACCTATGGGTGATGCCCTCTTTGTTGTAGCATGAGGGTGAGCTGCTGAGGAACCATCCTTGGGGGACAAGAAGGGAACGTTGTGATGGAGGCAACAGCCAAGGAGGCAACCCAAGAGAAGCCACATGTGGAGCTTGTACCCACGGATCCCTGACCCATGTGCATGTACACAGGGTTGGCCTGAGTGCAGGATCTGAGTGTCACATTGGTGACTATGGAAGCCTAGTGTTGAGGTAATGGCAGAGAGTACCCTGGGGATTGGGTGATTACCCCCAGAGCATAGTATCGAAATCCCAAGAGTGAGAGCATCCTGGGGGTGGGTGTGGTGTGTGGTTTGTGACCACAGCTGGAGAAGGCCAGGAAACCTGATGGTTCCCTCCTTGCATGATCAGTGCCTTTTAGCAGCAGATGTGGTGGATCATCTGCTGGTGTCAATAATCTTGTCTTTTGCCCCTAGGTTGGTTCCCTGCCTAGGTGTATTTGTGTTCATTTGCATTCTGTTGATTTTGTTGCATTGCCTTATTGTATTTACTTTTGTCATAGCTGTATTATTCACATTTGCCCAGAAAAAACTTGTTTAATTTTTATGTGGAAAAACCTGAGGGGGTGGACTGTAGAGTTAGAGAAATCAGGTCTTTCCACCCTCCCACCACTGGTGTGATGATGGACACCTGCGGTGATGCAAGCACTCCTAGGTGGGCATGTGCAAGTGGGCACACCTGAGTTTGGACATGGGCTTATATGGGTGGCGTCATGAGGATGCCAGTACCAACCAAAACGAGCAGCAAGACCAGCAGCAGCAGCAGCAAAGCAGCTAAGAGAGTGAGATGCGCCAGGGCCTGGGAGGCCTGCCAGCCTCCTTGCCCCCCCACATCCCTGCCTGCCATGTACCTGGCCACCTCCAACATTAAAAAGCATAAAAAGCCACCGAGGGCTCCAAGACTCCTTCCTTTACCCTCTGTCTTCTAGAACCATCCCAAACCTGCCCTATACCCCTTCCTGCCGCTACACCATTCCATAGGGACTCACATTCAAACTTCATACAATGTACCATCCATCACCCAAAGATGGAGGCAGGACTGATGTGATAGGGGTTTCCCTTTTGTGTGGTGTAGTCGCAGGAAGGCAGCACAGGGCAAGTTTGGGATGGTTCTAGCAGATGGGGGTAAAAGAAGGAGTCCTGGAGCCCTCGGTGGCTTTTATGCTTTTATTGTCAGAGGTGGAACCATCCTCTCAGAGGTGACCAGGTACATGGCAGGCATGGGTGCCGGGGGACCGGGAAGCTGGCAGGCCTCTCAGCCCTGGGTGCATCTCACCCTCTCAGCTACTTTGCTGATTCTCATTTGGTACTTGCTACTCGTGTTGGTCAGCTGGTGCTGTTGGTTGGTCCTGGAGTCCTCATGACACCACTCATTCAAGCCTGTGTCCAAACCCAGATGTGCCCACTTGCCCACACCCTCCTAGGCATGCGCGCAACACCGCAGGTGTCCATCATTATACCAATGGCAGGAGGACGGAAAAGCCTGAGACTTCTCAGACCCTACATGTGGAAAGATAGTATATACTCATTTACATGATGGGAAATTTCATCATTTATGCAGGATCATGTGTTGGTGATGCTGTTACCATGACTGGAATTTTAATAGGGAAATAAAATGACCAACTTGAGACACTGTAGTGGCTCCTTGATCAGCTCACTCCAAATCTTTCCAATACCCTTCCAATCTACAGAGACTGGAGAGCTAAAATGCCACATTTTATTAGAAAATAAGAATGAAATATCAGTTATATTGCAAGGAAGTGCACTGTCTATGATATAGTAATTCTCTCACTGTATGAATATTTCAAGGAATTCTCACAAGGCCCATGATGGACTTGGCTGTGATTAGGTTAAAGGAAATTTGAATATATAACAGTAGGAGAGAAATAAATTAGGTAAAATATATACAGGAAGTAATTTGCTGCAATTAGAAACAAATAGTTATCTTAGAAGTGCACATGAAAAATTACTATATAAATTACAGTAATACTGAGCTTCCCTGGTGGTGCAGCGGGTTAAGCAACGCATTATGAAGCAAACCACAGCCACTGCAGCACGAGTTCCATCCCTGCCGCCCGCCAGGGAGGAGACCCACATGGTGCAGCAGACCTCTCCTGCCTCGCCTGCTGCTGCCCTTGGCAGTGTGTTTCGGTCAGTCTGCCTGTTCTGCTCTCCACTCTGTCTGGTGAATCCTCTCACCTCCCACGACTCTGGCCTGTACCCCAGCTCTTGTAAGCATAAATAAATAAATCTTTAAAAATATATAAATAAATTATAGTAATAATTTATCATCACCATGCCTCCTTCGTCCCACACTCACTAAAAGTTGCCACTGCAGTAACATTTTTTATCCAAATCAGAATTCATTTTAGGTTTATATACATGAACCCTTATCACTCCACATGTAGATTTATCCTAGCTGCAGCCTTCACCAGCTAAGCAAAGAGGTGAAAATATCATAGAATTATTTTTGAATGGCTGCTAACATCTGCCTTAGATTACTCAGCTTTCTTCAATTACCTGGACTTTTAGCAACTAGAAATTTCTATTCAAAATGTGTGAGTAGTTTCAATAGGAGCTGATTGTATTGAAAGTAACATAATGTTCCTAAAATTGTGGAAATATGTACTTGAATCTAAAAATTCTAGCCTAAAATGTTTGGCCCAATGCCTAAGCTCTGAGTAATGATTGAGCTTACCTGGCCCTAAGATAATTTGTTCTCCTGTATAAAACTGCTAGAAGTCAAAATTAAAAGCTTCATCAGATATATAAATATGGAATATGATTAAGAGATGTTTTGCCTAAATAAATCTCATACTTTGAGTTAATAACCAGTGAATATCAGTATCATTAATTGTATCAAAATTGACCAGAGACCAGCACTAGACCTAAAAGGGTGGATATATTCCTTCCCTACACAATAAAGCATCAACTAGAATAAACATTTTAATAATGTGTTGCAACCGATTTTGACCTTAGTAGGTCAATATTTATTTAACTTCAATGAAAATATAATGGAAACTTTTCAAAACAAATTTGAATAAGCATTGCTAAAAATATTCTCAAAAAAGCAAGAGGAAGTTTAGTACTTAGAATTTAATAACGTGAAGAAATAAGATTGGCCCTATATTTTGAGGATCCTGGGTTAATAAATAACAATAACTAATATATGCTTAATATTTAATCTGTGCTTGTCTGATACTCGTCTAAATGTTTTATATGGGTTACTTCATTTAATTTTCATAACAAACCTATGATATAAGTATTATTGCTTCCTTCTCTTTCCCTTCAGTAGAAAGATAAACTTATTTTCCTAAGATTACAAATTAGAGCCAGAATTTGTCATGGAATCTGACTAAAAGGTATTAAATCATTCATAGTGCTCAGAGATTTTCCTTAGGAATGCGAGCCAAGATATTCTAGTACTCTCGTCCTAAAAACAGAGCTAATCTCCCTGCATGAGAAATGAGGTGACATGTATAATTATACAAAATTACAAGAAAGAACAATATATTGTGAATTTCATTATTATAACTGGTGAATGAAAAGGAAGTAACACAACCAAATGGTTAGATCACTCACTATTCTGGGACTTGAAATGAACCCTAGAAGTATCTTTATTATATTTTTTTGTTATAATTAACTGATTTTTTTCCTGGTGTAAGTAGGACTTAATAGGAGAATGGTTATAATATGGTAGATTATCATTCTAAGTTTAACTGTTGAAGAAGCATTGAAGTCAGTTAAACTGGTGAATAAAAACTGAACTAATCCTATTAGGTATCATGAAATTTTACTAATGCTAGAAAGTTTATTTATTCTGATTAACCATCTTCATACAAGGTCAGTAATGTAAGTAAAATTAATATTATAATATTGATCATAAAATAGTAATCCTGTCAGGTGTGTTTTAAGGTACTTTTTAAAAGTGAGAACAGAGATAGAAATACAGACTAAATTGGATACTTACCTTTGTAATTACCTACCAGCATAGCCAGATACTTCCTGAATTTATATTACGATACAACAGGACCTAACCAACAACAGGACCTAACTACAATAGGACCTAACCATATGATGGAAGCAGCCACTGCACATTCTAAAACTTTTTGAAAGGTAGTAATCATCAGTGTGATTGCTGGTAGACTACAGCACACACACACACACACACACACACACTCTCTCTCACACGCACACACAAAATATCAGCTAATTTTCCATCCCTTATACCTTCTATCTTATCTCACCAACCACTGAAATATAAATATTGTGACTCTGTGCATGTAAGTGTATGCATGTTTACAACCATAACAACTTGATTTATAATATTTTATTCTGTTCCATATATGAGCTAACATTTAACTTATTTTCATTTTTTTCAGATACCTTTGTAACAACTTCTCTGCTTCTTGCTAATACACTAAATAAACTCTCTTATAACATAATTTGCAATTACATAAAGCCTACTGTGATCACCTCAAACAAATAAAGCCCCAAACTATAGCCTGGTAACTACTCAATAAGTACAATTTAAACTAAGTGAAATTAAATCTCAATTCAATAACTACTTTATTGGAATTTCTCACAAGTCTGGCTTACTCATTCATAAATTTTTACTTTTACTCAAAAAAAAATTCACCATAGTGCATTACCATTATCATAATCCATTAGATTCAAGATCATCTACCTTCACTGCCCTCATAAGTAGCCTCCCCCCTTTCAATTCAATAGTCAGATATTTCTGGTTTATTCGGGTATAGTTGTGTCTATCCTTCTGTTTTGTTTCCTTATATCCCACATATAAATTACTATGATAAGGATTTATGGGTGTCTTGGTGGTAGGTGTTGTGTGTTAACACATGTAAAAAGTTGTCAACCTATACCTCTGAATCATAAACAGGGTTGCAAAGCAGTGTTACCTCAATAAGTAATAACACAACTAAAAACACACACATTTATTGAGTTGTTAATGTGTTACAGTCATTGCACCCAAGGCTGAGATGAAATGAGATCCAGAGTCAATTATTTAAGATAAGGCAGGCTAGTGTGGAGGATCAACATGAAAAGGAATAATTATATGATCCAGCAATCTCTTCTGGATATATATGAAGTGAAATGAAAACAGGATATATATGAGATACCTGCACTCCCATATTCACAATAGTTAAAATATAGAAACAACCTAGGAACCTATTAACATATGAATCAACACACACACACACACAAACACAGAGGAATACTATTCAGTTACAATAAAGAAAGAAACCTTACCATTTGTGAAAGCATGAATGGACTCGCGGGCATTAAGCTAAGTGAGATTAGTGAGACAGAGAAACATTAGATGATATCACTTAAAGTATTGAGTTGTCAGAAAAGTCATAATGCCTTTTTTTCTGTTTTTTAAAGAAAAAATAAATCGTTACTTTTCCAACAATCCAAATATATGTGGAATCTAAAAAAGCCAACTCTGCAGAAACAGAAAGTAGAATGGTTATCAGGGATAGGGAAGATATTGGTTAAATGAAGTAATCCATATCAAATATTTAGAAGAGTATCAGACAGGCATAAATTAAATGTTCAATATATATTATATACTATTATTTATTAACCCAAGGGCCTCTAGATGAACAAATTCTGGGGATCTAATGAGCAGCATTTTGCTTATAGTTAATGATATTGTACTACATATTTGGAAATTATTAACATAGTAAACCTAAAATGTTCTCATAAAAAAGAAATGGCAATTATGTGATGTGATACAGTGTCTGCTAATACTACAGTGGTGATCATCTTGCAATAAATCAACATCTTGTACACTTTAATCTTTAAAAAATGTTATATGGGGCCTCCCTGGTGGTGCAGCAGGTTGAGCGCCTCACTGTGAAGCACACGCTGCACACTAGCGCATATCCCAGACTAGGGAGGGGACCCACATGGCGCAGCAGACCTCTCCTGCTTTGCCCACTGCTCCCCTCAGCAGTGTATTTCAGTCCATCTGCCTGTTCTGCTACCCACTCTGTCTCTGGTGAATCCTCTCACCTCCCGCACCTCTGGCCTATACCCCAGCTCTTGTATGCATAAATAAATAAATCTTTTTTTTTTAAGTCATATGTCAATTATATCACAATAAAACAAGGGGGCAATTAAGATAGATCAAGAAAGAAAAAAAGAGGTAATCTCATATTGTAGGAAAGGTAATGAGTGTTCTGTATTTAGTCTACTATGAAAGAAAGTAAAAAGTAGAATCTAAGTGCAGAAGGATTCTACAGCAGAGTCACTCATTTCTACATAGTTAAAAAAGCAAGGGCACACTATAAAATCAATGGGTTAGAATAGAAAAATTGTCAATATTATAAGCTCAACAAAAAATGCTTCAAATATATTTTATATTGAAAACTAATTAAGTTAATCAGGTTATATTGCAGAATATAACTAATGTATTTAAACAAATTTCATGAGAAAGTGTACAGATGATAGGCACAGGACAAGATACCTAGATTCAAATCACCATTAACCTTAGTGCTAATAAAGCAGTTAGGTGACCTCTTTGAGTGACTTTGAAGTCCTGTGAATAAGTCCCATCCTTAGATATACCCATGTATAACCTCTAATGGTAGCCTCTTACTACTTAAGAAAAAGCTATATTAGAGAAACCACCAGCATGTCATGCAGGATTGTGGTGCTACGTGCTGAAAGTTCACTCAGATAGCCTGAAGTTAATTCAGAAGAAACTTTAAAAATGACATGTGTCCTCCCTGGTGGTGCACTATGAAGCATCTGCAGCCATTGCAGCATGAGTTCTATCTCCCTCAAAGGAGGCAACTTACATGGCCCAGCATACCTCACTTGCCCCACCAGCTGCTCTCCTCAGGAATGTATTTCAGTTAATCTGCCTGTTCTCTTCCACACTGTGTCTCTGGTGAATCCTCTCACCCACACACCTCTGACCTGCACACCAGTTCTTGTATACATAAATAAATCTTTGAAAAAATGACATGTGTAATTAAATCTAATTGAAAGATAATCTAAAATTCTACTTTCCAAGACCATTCATGTGTATATATATATATCTTTTCCTACAGTACTTTAAGGTTTCAAAATTATCAGAAGTCAACAATAAGCAAGTATTTGACATTTTTTAAAAGTGTTTTTAATAATACCATGCATCAATGATACATATACTAATAGCAAAATGTATTTCAACTAAAAGTGTTTTCATTTGCCACCTTCTAAAAAAAAACATAAAATGTGATCTATTATATATAAGGTAAAATTAATTATATATATAAAATTATATATAGTATATATAAAACTTACACCCCCCCAAAAGATAAATTGATTCAAATGGTCTCTATTATTTCATTTAAAAATTTCATGAACATAGTGATCTTAGACAACAAAATTAAATCTTAACAGCAAATTAAGATATAAAACATATCCGTAGTAGTCTTATATAATTTTAATATAGATTAAGAAATTTTAGATTCTTTTATATACAGTTTATGCTACCTTTTTTAACTTATAGAATTAAATTCTAATACTCAATAGACCTTAAAATATAGTTATCAAATATACTCTATGAAATAGGAATTAATTTTAAAAGTTTTGTAGTAAGATATAATTATTCAGGTTCTATCTCATACCCATAACATCTCCACAATCCATAGATGTTACTTAACCTTTTCAAAAACAGTTTCTTAACTGAAGTATTAGAATGCCAAGGAACACCTCAAAAAGTAAATTAACTAATAGCTATAAAACATTCATCCCAAAATTAGGTATCAGGTTTAAATAGTCTTTTTATTATACACTTGTATTTGAAAAACTCATCTTTTTTCCAAGGAAAAATATTCAACACCAATATTTCTTTATAATGTTGACTATGGCAAAGGACATAGACTACATTTCTATCATCTAAGATCTTGATAAAAAAAATATTTGTCATATAGAAAGTATTGAAAGTACTAAAGCATAAAACAATACAGGAAGCAAAACAAATTATAAAAATCATCTATACATTATGATCATAATTTTTTAAAGCTCTATCTGTCATGTACATGCCAATAGAAAAAAGACTGGAAGGAAATGAATAAAACCTGTATTAGTTTACTAGTGGTGGTTTAAAAAATTTTACTTATGTTTTATAAATTTCCTAATACTGAATGTATTACTTTGAGGATCAAGGAAAAAAAAAAAAAGGGAAAAGGACTACTTTGGAACAATAATAATTTACATTGTAAACAACTAAACGTTAGCTAATAATTTATGACAATAAAATGTATAATAGCTGATGCTAATTTCATACATATTTCTTGTTTTTCAAAGAGGGCATTTCTTCTTATTAACTAAGGCATAGAGGTGCACTTTCACAAGCACATACACAAACTGTGAGTCCCAGCATTCGAAACTACAAAAGGAAAGAACTTTGCCAAATTAGATCTGTAGTTCCAGTCAGTCTTTCAATGCATTATCTGCAAAAAGACTGACCCACAAGAAACTGTTGAAAGGGTAGCAGGGAAAGTCAAAGCTATAACACTATCAAAAAGATCAAGTTCAGAGACAGTATTAATCCAGGCATAAAAATTTAATGCCCTTAATAGCAGTCACACCATAGATAGCATCTATAAATATTTTGCTTGCCAAGGTTTTTGCCATTTTCTGTCTGATTTATTATTGCAACTATTTGCAAGAAGTCAAAATTTTGGTGTTTTAAAAGTTAACAATTCCATTTGTTTATTCCTTGCTGATTTTAAAATTATTCAGTCATGTGGTTTTGGAGGAAATCTTCACATTACATGTACAAAAATAATTATAAATCTTGAGGAAAAAAAAGATTCAATTTTTACAAAGTGATTAACAAACTTATTTTCTGCAAAATAGTATTTTGTTATAAAAAATAGAAGTATTTTACACTAAAAATAATATATGCATCTAAATTTGCACATCTAAAAGTTGTGCATCTAAATAGGATGACTTTTTAAAGATGCTTATCAGAAAACTTAATGTAAAAAGTCTACTAATGTAAATTGAATAGCTGCTTCAATGTTTCAATCCAACTAACTTTTGTTAATACAGCTCAATGAAATAAATCAGAATGAATTTGAAAGAGTAGATATTAAAATTCATTAAGACAAATTTCACGGCTCATCAATAATAGTGTTAATCCCTAGATCTGACACTTCACAAGAAAAAAGGATATTCTAAACTTAAAAAATATACTTTCACACTACATTCAAGTGAACCAACATATGATGAGCAAAACTTGAAGCACTAAAGGCAGAGAAGAGCAATGAATTAGCACCTATTTGTAAACTCACTGACTATGAGAAATAAAGGACGTATAATAATGTTAATTCTAACCATGAACTTTCCAACCATATAACTACTTATTTTCTATTTTATATAACCCCAACATAAAATGCCTCTTTCTCTTTTAAATATTGCCTAAAAATCACTTACCAGACACCCCCACAAAAAAAGAAAGCACAATAAATCACACTGTTTTCTTTTAAGAAAGAACAGTCTATTTTCAGTATTAGAAAATAGCACAAGTATATGTTGTAATCATATTGATAAAGTGAGTTAAGACTGTGACTAGATAAATACTTCCATGTAGCCAAATGAACCATGATGTTAAATGTTTAAAGCCTCCAACATTAGAACCCAATATATATAACCTCAAACATTAGAACCCAATGACTTGGGTACAGTACTTGAGGTATGATTTTAGCTCCATGTTTATAGGAAAATGTTGACAAAATTCCAAGTACTAGTGGAGAGTGTTAAAACACTTTTGGCCCTAAGTCAGAAAAGGGGTCTATTGGAGTTGATCCACAAAAAACTAAGTGGTAATATGAGTAGCAAACCTAGGTTTATTAAACTTATTAAAATGGTGGCTTCAAACTTCTAAAGGTTTAGTATCTTATCACTTAATTGCAAAATAATTTTCTAATTAACTTTACATTTAACTATACTTTCTATAAAACAACTAAAATTTAATAAAAATAATTTAGGCAGTTCTTGTTCTTTAAGACTCCCTGTCTGTCTGGGTCTATGCAGGAGTCTCACCTTTTCTCCTTTCCTCAATAAACTGGCCTTGTACTAATGAAAATAACAACAACAATAATAATAATAATTTAACTGCATAATACATATTAAGTGATCCCATTTTTATATAAAAAATAAAATGTTAGTTTTATATAAACAATAAAATGTGACTTTTCTCACCATCAATCTTGTTGCTGTGTACTAAATGATACTTTGACATAGTAAGACAATTATTTATTTACCACTTCAGTGAACATTTATTTTGTTTCTCTGTTGAAACACTTTCTCATGAAATTCAGTGATGTTTTTAAAACAATCTAATTGTAAGACCTTACACGTTGTGTTTGGTCATCCTACCTGCAAGTTATCAGAAAACACAAATACTGAACCAATGCTTGCAATCAAGCTTTCCTCTGTGTAAGGAGAGACTCCTTCCACATCTCCAGGGAAAATCAGCTGCAATATTTGTCTCTTTCCCAGTGAGTGAATTACCAAAACAAATAAATAAATACAATTATAGCTGATCTCTTTCTATCATAGGCTGTCAATGCTACTCTCTTTAACATTACAGACAAGTTTTAAAGATTCATGTGTCTGGCCAAAGGAAAACTTTCTGCAAATGATGTTCCTGTTGCCATCCCAACTGTCTCTTCATTTGTCCAGATCCAGATCGCTGTATAGTTGTGATCCACTTCACTTTATACACATCACTGAGCATGGTGCTTGCCCCTGCCTCCACACTCCCCAAGCTCCAATGGCATTTGGTGGAGTTCTTGAGTTTGATTCACAGAGCCCCCTCCAGAAGCTCACTACAAAATGCATCTTGCCAAATGATTTCCAAATTCCCTCCTTCACTCTTTCATTTCAGAAAATCATTGCTTCTAGTGACTTCGGAAAGAAAACTCAATCTCACTTCAAATCTCTCTGTCTCTGTCTCTGTCTCTCTCTCTCTCTCTCTCTCACACACACACACACACACGCGCGCACACACACACCTTGTTCCTTCCTAATCACCAGCCCAACACTCAGCGCAAATATCCAAACTCCCTCGCTCCCTCCAACCTCCCCTATCCAAAAAAACAAGAAAAAAACCTAGCAGTTGCAGATGACACCTGGTAGGTGCTTGGTAAATCTTAGGTTTCTAGAGGTCGGTGGAGAAGTCTTAACCCATCAGCCTCTCAAGTTCAGACCCCCTGAGAGGTCCAAGCCCCCGTCCCCCCAGTCCCACTGGCTACCTCCCCCACACCTCCTTCTGAAACCACAGGTAAATTAGGCGGACTTGTGCCAACTCAGCTCCCACAGGAGGTAATCCTGGTCGTTTGCAGAGATGCCTTGATGTAACCTGCGCTCTGCTGGAACCTTTTGACCCCCAAGGGTCCCGCGGAAGCAAAGAGAATGAGGACGTAGGGGCCCAGCCTGTATTTCAGGCTCCTCCCAGCCCCTCCCAGAAAGGAGCACAGAACCTCCAGGAACACTGAGGCGCGAGAGGGCACGATCAATAAAGTTGAGAAAAAGGACTGTGCGGAAACTGAGGGTTCCTGAGTTGAAGAGGAAAGAAAAATGGTTGAGCGCACTCGACAAAAGCGTAAATGGTGTCCGCTGCGTAAGAAGGCGCGTAGGAAGCGCTGCTCGCACTGATGACTTATTCTGTCCCCACCCGGGACACCCGTCCCATTTGGGTTCCTCCCGGGATCGAACCTGCGGCAAGTCGGCTAGGGGGCGGGAAGTGCTAGGAATGCCGAAGCCGGGGACTTACGGAAGAAGATATACTCGGTGTAGCTGCTCCAGATCTTGTCGTCGCGGTACTGGTTGACGAAGGCGGCGGTACCCGAGGAGTTACACGCCACCATGTGGAAGCCGGCCTCAGACAGGCGATCGAACGCCTGTTCCAGGTAAGTGAACTTGAGGTAGAAGCGGGACGTGTACTTCTCAGGCGGTCGGTCGGGGTCACGGCTCTCATTGAGTGTGTCCCCGAAGACCTCCTTGGCCAGCGCGATGCGCCCACACACCATGATGCGCGCTACCCTCCGGAACTTGGCGTCCGCCTGATTGTCGCGCACAGTAGTGTAGGAGCCGCGGTAGCCCAGCGTGAGGAAGCCAGAGCGCTTGTCAGTTGCGCTGCCGCCAACGCCTCCCGGAGCTCCCGGACCCGAGGGCGCGGCGGCCGCCGCCCCGCGCAGCAGCAGAGCGTCGCTACTGCCCTGCGAGACGTTGTCCTCCAAGTCGCTCTGGCAGCCCTCGTCATTGAGCGAGTTCTGCTTGATGACCTTGGGCGACAGCAGCTTGACCAAATCGGTGAGCTGGAAGTACTCGGCCTCGCGCAGGAGACGCTCCTTCTCGGGGAAGTGCTCCGGCAGCGCGAGCTGCTTGTCCCGCAGATAATCCAGCACGTACCTGAAGAGGAAACCGTCGCGGTCGATAAAGAAGCGCGCCCGACTGTCCCTGGGCAGCTCGCCCCGGCGTCGGGCGCCGCCCCGGGGGCTGGAGGGAGAGAACATACTGGCCAGAGTGCTGTCCGGGACGCTGAGCAGTGTCGAGTGCTTGGTCACATAGACCTGGCCTCCAACATTCAGCTCGACCACCTCGGGGAAGGGCGAGGGCGAGCAGGGCCCCGGGGCGGCGGCTGCAGACGCGCTGGGCGAGCTGGACGAGGAGACCATCTCGCTAATGGGCAGGATGGTGCCGCCGCCGCTGCCCGTGTCCTTCAAAGCCATGGTCCCCCCGCCACCGGTCAAGTGACCCGGGAGAGCAGCACTTTCTGGTTCCCGGAGCCCGCGCCCTGCACCCAGGCGACCCCCGGCCTTGGCTTGTACCGGTGCGCCCTCCGACCGGTTAGAGCTTTTCTCCGACTGGGGCGGCGGCACTCAGGGCTCGGGGCAGCGGCGGCGGCGGCGGCGCCCCTGCTCCATCTGGGGAGCGAAGCGCGGGAGAGGTGCTCCTCGGGAGCCGCGGAGGTGGCGGTGGAGCGGTTGAAAGGAGCGGCTGCTCCTTTGGGGCGACTGCGGAGAAGTGTAAGAAAGACTTGCGAGAGGTTCTTAGGCTGCAGCTCGCTCTCCCGAGAGAGGGCGGGAGGAGGGATCCGAGCAAAGAAAACTCGCCGCCCCAGCAGATTGCCAGAGCGCGAGCCCCGAGCGCGGACGGTGGCGCTAACTACTCCTCATAGCCTAGGAGGAGGCACTGACGTCAAGCCCAAGGCTGAGACCCGAGCCACAGCTGTCATTTAAAGAGGTAGGCGCCAGTCGCTCGCCGCACGGCTCCGACGCTAGGGGGCGGGGCTGAGGGCTGAATCTGGAAGAGCTGCTAGTTGGCGAGTTTGAAGCAGGCAGGGGACCACCAAAAACAAATGGGAAAAGGGATTGCATCCCTGCTTCTTTCATTTGATCTGCTCCTGTCGTCTACCTTTCCGCTCCTCCTCCCGTCTTCTTTCCCTTTGTCTTCCTTTCTTACCTCCCTACCCCCACGTTGTTCCAGAAAGACTAGTTTGGGGGTTGGGTTTGTTTGTTTGTTTGTTTGTTTTTAAGGCGTGCTTAAGGTGCAGGAGGGATGCTGGGGGCAGGGAGGTTTGGATTATAACAAAGATGTCAGGTTCCTGATCTGAAATTACTGCTAATGTTGTGAGAGCGAGTGACTACAAAGAAGCTATCCGGTGGTGAATCTCTTGTGGTATTACTATAGTTTTTGAAGTGAAGGGTGAACTGTCCAAACCTCTATTACAATCAGATGTTTTGATTGCATATTTAACTGCATGCACTGCATGTAGCTCAGTAATTTTTTCGAAATCTAAATTTTATTTCTGTTCACAAAACTGGAAATGATTGAATGTAAGGGACTGCTTTCTTCTTTCATCTTTTCAGTATTTGATTCATAGTAGAAACTTAATGAGTGTTTATCAAGAAGGGACTGAGACAAGGAGTAAACTTACTGTTTATTCCTCTTTTCACATCCTGGGCATTAATATGTCCACTTCCCTTTCAATTCTATATGGTAAGAAAAATGGCTTATGTTTTGTTAGTTTTCTAAGCCCAAGAGTCAGATCACAAATGAAAAATGTATCAATTTAAACTCACCTTAACTTCCATTTGTAGAAAACAAAGGTACAGTCATAAGAACAACATTATTTGGATAGCAACATAATGTGTCGATAGAAATGCAAATAAGAAATTTCCTTTCTGCTGTAGATATACATCCTGAGGAATCTTCTTTTGTTGAGAAACATAAAGGAAAATAATTGATTTTTAAAGTAAAAAGAGTATACTGGAGCACAAAGTAATTTGCTTTAAAATGATCATAGTATCTTAGATGGACTTCATCCATTAACATCTAATATACAATTTTTAATGTTTTTGAAAATTTAAAAATGCTTGCTTAGGATGTCATCTCTTTAACTCCACCAAAAAAAAAAAAATTGGATGTGAAGTATACTTCTAACCTCAAGTGTTTATAAATAATACATTATTCTTTGGAACATTACAAACTATATTTATTTCATTGATCCTTATAAACCACAGCCACAGAAGATATTTTATCATTTGAAGTTAGATAACCTGAAACAAAGAAAGTCTAATGGACAATGAAATGACACAATATATTTACTAAAGAACTAAGATTTTAAACCAAATTTAAACCAAATTTCTGATATGCATCTTCATGTGATCCTTATTTAAGCATTTCCCCCCCCAATTTATAAACTGATTGATCAGATTAAAAAGTGGCATTGATTTTAACCTTCCACATGTTAAAAGGTAAAGTCAAAAAGCATTTGGGATTTAATATAATAGTTCCAAGAAAAATTAATAGAAGCTTTATAACTTTTACATATGAATAAATAATAATGCCTCAAACCACTATTAATGAAGCCCATTTATCATGAGGTAAATGTCCCTAATGATAAGATGGTATATAATGAAGTGGATATATGATGAATATGTATACCTATATATGAATAGGAGGTCCCCAATATTATCAGATTGAAATCCATTTTAACTTTTGTAGTTATATAAAACATGCCTGCCTGTAAAAGTCTGAATGAATCTTGCTAGAAATTCCTAATGAATTGTGTGCGTGATACATTGCTTTTAAAAATATTTAATTCAACAATGATTTCTCCTTAATCCCTTTCCTCCCTGTACTCTTTATAGTCTCATCACTGCCCAAGTATAACCCCCCAAACTTAAAACTGATCAAATTGTAGGTCCAGAATACTTTTATATGATAATTTTTTTTCTGGTAAGAATGACTTTCTTTTTTCAATTCCCTAATCCTTTAACCTTGTTTATCTCGTTCCCTGATGTCTTAGCTTAAATATCACTTCCTCTGGAAATCTTTCAACTTTTTACCAAAGGTTAAGTTCACTGCTAAGGTATTGCCATAGCAGCAGAGCAGGATATCACATGGGTGGGTCATTGCCCCCTATCAGATTGTAAATATGGTATGCAACTGTGTATAATGTTCTATCATCAGTGAGATTTCTAATAAGAAAGAGTTGATTTCTATTTGTTGAACATCTACTACATTGAAATGTATTCATGAGCGAATGAAAAAGCATCAACTATGCTAGACACTCAGCTAATTGAAGAGTAAGACTCAGTCCTCAAAATAAAAATCCAGAAAGCCAAAGAGAATCTGATTAAAACAAAGTCAAATCTAAAGAGAAGGGACAGCAAACATGTTATAGACTCTATATGACATTCATTTTGGTGAAATGAATAATCAACACCAAATACTGGAATTGGAATCATCTAATTCTAAGTAACAGAAACCAGCAACGTTCCCTATACCAATCTGTTCACAAAAAAGATCTATTGATGTGCAAAAACAAGACATCAAACTTCTTTGATTAGAAACTATACTAAACACAACACAGTCTGAGCACAGTTTAAAATAACACAAATTTTTCTGTATTTAAAATAGAAGTTGAATTTTATAAATTGCTTTCTCTGGCTCTATTGATAGTATTATATGATTTTTCTCTTTTCTTTTTGTTGTAATGTGTTACACTGATTTATTAAGGTATATGAAACCTAAACCATCTTTTTAATCCTGGGATAAATACCAGTTCATCATATTGTTTAATGAATTGTTGAATTTGATTTGCTAGTATTTTATTGAAGATTTTTCTCAAGAATATACATAAGCTTTATTGGTCTGTAATCTCCTTGGTATATCTTTGTTTGGTTTTAGTAGCAAAGTAGTGTTGTCATTGTAAAATATATTAAAGGACATTTCTTCTTCTAGCACTTTTAGAACAAGTTTGAGCAAGAGCATAAATTATTCTTTAAACTTTTCTGCAATATTATTTGTAAAACTATGTGAGCCTGTACTTTTGTTTTTTGGTAGATTTTTTATTTACTCTTTCCATTTCCATGATTGTGATTGGTTTCTTCTTCTTCTTCTTTTTTTTTTTTCTGGACTCGTCTTAATAAATTGTATTCTTCTAGAAATGTTCATTTCTTCAAGGTTATCAAATTCATTGACATACAGATGTTCTTAATAATCTATTATGATCCTCTGTACTTGTATGTATTGTGGTTATTTTTCCTCTTTCATTTATAATGTTACTTACTTATTTGTTAGCATACTTAGAGATTTATCAATTTTATTTATCATCTTAAAGAACCTTAGTTTCATTCTGGTCTTTTTGATTTTTATTTAATTTATTTACATTCTTATTTTTGTTACTTCCTTTCTTGTGGTAACTTTGGATTCTGTTCGCTCTTCTTTCTCAAGTTGTTTTAAATGTAATGGCAACTTGTTTATTAGGTTTTTTTTTTTTTTCTTGTTAATACAGCTGTACTGCAATTATCTTCCCTCTTAAGACCACTTTTGCTGCATCCCATAAATTTTGATAGCTTGTATCTTCATTTTCATTAGTCTCGAGGTATTATTTTTTTATTTCTACTTTAGTTTCCTCTTTAATCCAATGTCTATTAAACAGCATGTTGTTTGGTCTCCATGTATTTAAGGATTTTTCAGTTTTTGTTTGTGTCTTTGTTTCTTTGTTTTGTCTTGTGGGATTTTCAGAAAAGGGCTCTATATCATCTGTAATTGGGGAATTCCTTTTTGTACACTGTCTTTGTACGTGATACCTATGCGGCAAGGCAAGCTTGCTTCTGTATGTGGGATAGCCTATACCACATATTCCTTCCTGACTCTGTTTCCCTTTCTTATTATGTTTTCTCCCAGGCTGACTGTCTCAGTACATCTATTTTAGTCTGTCTGTCTTTGTTTTTCTTACTACCATCCCTATAGTTTTTTATTCTTTCCTTTCTACCCCTTAATCTGAGAAACTTCACTTCCTTTTTTAGTGTCTATTAGTTTTTGTATTTTGCTTTGTCAAATCAACCACCATATAAATGTCCATTATTTGTTTTCGTCATTCTGACTTGTCTTACTACAAATAATTACAAATCCTTCCATTTAGCTGTAAGTTATAGCATTCCACCTTTCCTTATGACTTAATATTCTACTGTGTGAATATACCACATCATCCTAATCCATCTTTCATCAGTGGACTTTTAAATAATTTCGATGCCCTAGTAAATAATGCTGCATAGAGGTTGTAGAGAATATGATTTTTGAGTTGATGTTTTCATGTTCTTTCGATAACTGCCCAATAGAACAGATTTCTGGGTCATATAATATTTGCACTGTTAGTTTATTTTTATAATAAACCCAAATAAAGTAAATCCATTTTCAAATGGTTTTGACTTTGCCATGTACTTAAAGGATTTTCTTATAGTATTTATCAGTTTACATTCCTACTGATAGTGTAGTAGATTTCTTCTTCTCTGTATCCTCGCCAACACTTGCAATTAGGGGTCCAGTTAATCTGTGTGTGTATATGTGGGTGTATACATACACCCACATGTTTATACACAAAATACATATATATACATACACCCACATATATATACACAAATGAGTACATATTTGTTTTCTAGTTTATGGTATCATCAGAAAAAGTACTAGGCATGATTTCAATTTTCCTAATTTTATTGACAATTGATTTGTGTTCCAACATGTAGCGTATGTTTGAAAATGTTGTATGTGCATTTGAAACAAATCTATATGCAACAGTTTTTGGGTGGAGTATTCTGTGGTTGTCCTGTTAAATATGTTTGTTCTAACATCTCATTTATGGCTATTGTTTCCTTATTATTCCTCTGGCTTGATATGTCCTTTGTTATAAGTGAATTACTTAAATCCTCTCATATTATTGTGTTGTTAATGCAGTGTTTCTTTTTAGTTCTATTTATACCAGATTATATATCTCGACATTCATCATTTGGAGTATATTATATACATGTTTGTTATAATTGAATATAAGACCCTCTGTTATAATTGAATATCCATCTCTTATATATATTTATGTTTAACTAGAAATCTATTTTTTTGTGATACAAGTATAACTATTCTTCGTTTTGACTTTGCCATTTACTTATAGGATTTTCTTACAGCCTTTAATTCTAAGTTTGTGTTCATATTTGGTGGTAAGATGTATTTCTTGTAAACAATAGATGCTTAGACTTTGTTTTGAAACCCACTCAATCATTCCATATTTTTTGATTGATGAATTCAGCAATTTAAGTTTGAACTAAATGTTAAGACGTAAATGTTCATTGTCATTTTAATTTTTTAGTTTGTTTATTCATATTTTTTGACATCTTCACTTTATGTTTGGTTTGGTTTCTATATCCATTGTTGTTTGTTTTGAAGGTTCTGCTGAGATTAATATATGGCAAACTATTTTTAAGCTATTTATTTATTTATTTATTTATTTTTGACATCAAATGTAATCCCCATGTATGCCCTATCACCATTTCACCAGTGCACCATCACCTCAATCCCCTGTGATCTTATCTGCCCTCAACCTTGTCCCTCTCCCAGTCCCACCAAGTGTCCCCAATTTGTCCTTGTCTTTTTGTTCTTGTTGTGTTTTTATCATAATTATTATTATTGTTGTTGTTGTTATTCTTTCTCTTGATCCTTATTTTATTCTCTTATATTCCTTCTAGGGGGGGAACCATCCAGTATTTTTCTTTTGCCTTCTGACTTATTTCACTGAGCATAATCCCTTCCAGTTCCATCCATGTTCCTATGAATGACTCTAGTTTATCTTTTTTGCTTGCTGAATAGTATTTCATCGTGTATATATACCACATCTTCCTGATTCGATCATCTGTTTTTGGGCATTTAGGCTGTTTCCAGGTCTTACCTATTGTAAATAGTGCTGCTATAAACATAGGGGTGTAGGTATTCTTTTGAATCAGTGCTTTTGTGCCTTTTGGGTATATTCCTAGGAGTGGGATTGCTGGATCATATGGAAGTTCCATTCTTAGTAGTTTGAGTAACCACCATACGGCCTTCCATAATGGTTGGACCATCTTGCATTCCCACCAGCAGTGTAAGAGAGTTCCTTTATCTCCACATCCTCACTAACAATTGTTGTTGCTACTTTTTTTGATATGTGCCATTCTCACTGGGGTGAGGTGGTATCTCATAGTGGTTTTGATATGCATTTCTCTGATTACAAGAGAAGTTGAGCATTTTTTCATATACCTGTTGGCAATTTGCATTTCCTTTTTGGAGAATTGCCTTCTTAGCTCTTTATGGCAAACTATTTTTATGACATGGCTGATGCTATCATCATAAATTTGTTCTGATGGGTCACATTTTTCTCTCCTCTCCCTTCATGTTGTAAATTTGGTGTCTGTTATGTCTATATTTGTTGTTCTGTTGCTCTGTAATAACCCCTTCAGTATTTCTTTCAATTTTGGCTCTGTCTTAAAAGTTCTTTTAATTTTTATTTTTCTTACTTTTCTTTTTGTCTTGAATGATAACCTTGGAGGGTAAAGTAGTCTAGGCTAGAAATGTTTGATTTTAAGTACTTTAGAATATATTCTTCTATTCTCTTCTTGCCTGTAAAGTTTCTTCTGGAAAGTCTATGGACAGTCTAGCCTTATATTCCCTTATAGGTTACTCTTCTCTTAATATTTATGCTTTTAATATCTGTCATTGTCACTGAATTTAAAGAGTTTAGTTGTAATGTGTATTGGAATCTTTTGGTCTGGTATTATATTGTTTAAAATTCTCTGGGTCATTTGAATCAGAAAATCTAGTTCATTTCACAGGTTTGTCCAGAGGATTATTTAGATAATGACTGGAAGGTATTAATGTTCCTCAGAGGAAGCTACTACAGAATGAAAATTGTGTTATTATAAATATTACATTTCTTCTGTAATGTTTATCTCCAGTGAGAGCACAGGATGTGTTGGATTTGTGAAATTAATCCTTCAATCTATGGTTTACAGTTAGTAAAGTGCTTGATAACTATCTAAAAATCTTAAATGAAACAATTAAAAATGTAAAATGTCTCCAGGTAATCTCATATTGAAAATCCTAGATCTGGGGTGTAGATGGGAATGCTGATAGTTTAATATAATGGAATATATACTTATTTACAAGTAAATTTGCTTCTTTTGTCATTGAATTTTTTAAAAATGTGACTAAACAGATGTCAAATGACTGAGGTTCTTGGTAGGGTTAATTATCTGCACCTGGGATAGTGCCTTTACCTAATTGACAGAGTTAGTAGAACCATATGCTTTACGTGAGTGTAGACAGTAGATTGTCTACCAATCTGTCAAAATTGGCAATATTATATGGCCCAACTTAATACTGAAGTTTTCAGCAACAAGGAAAATGAATCTAACAGTTATCACTAAATGCTTACATATTTAGAAATGCATAACTCATAATGGGTTTTACACATGCCCCTGTGTGTTTGCTAAAAATTGATTTATCAGGATCTTCCATATTAACAGCTCTTTCCATATTAACATTAATAGTTTGTACATGGAACAGTTTATATTTTACTTGTATATATTCATGAATGTGTGTATGAATTATCCTTTGTATAGGTCTATTTCCCACTCCTCCCTAGATAACATACTCTTTGAAAACAGGGACTGTTCTTCAGTTGTTTTATTTCCAATTTAGTGTTCTGCACAGAGGAGACTTAAAGTGATGATGGGCAAATTGTTTATCTACAGTGTGACTAATTAGCAGTGAGAATGCTCACAGGCATTTGCGGTACTCTTTAAATTTTCTGTGTCTTGCTAAATAGGAACATACTGATATTTGTGTATCTCCAGATTCTACTTTAAAGAGTACACAAGTAACATCAAACTTAAAAAATACAACTAAATCACAATGATTCAATCTAAGAGAGCATTCTAATATAAAGTATAAATTCAACTAACACCCATTTTGGTGTGCTATTCTATTTTCAGGTTTATTAAACAACTTTGAAAAATATCTAGCCTTAAAAAATTTTGTGTATTATAAACTTTTAAGTCAGTGAATGGTAGTATATGTTTTCTCTTCTTTCATCACAACTATATTAGACCGGCGGTCTGAAGAAGAGATAGAAGCTGAGTTTTAATCACAATCCTAACAATGATACAGATTCACTAGTGACCCCAAACAACAATCTTTACTACTTACTTTCCTAGTTGGTGAAGTAGACACATTCTAATATGTTTTGGAAAATATGGTTCTGATTATGTGCTCCCTATACAACAACCATCCAAAAACTTACTGAATAAATAATAATTTCTTTATCATTATCTTGCTGTTCGGGTTCATGTGTAATTCTTGCTCAGGTCTTTCATAGGTTGTAATCAGACAGTGTTTGGGACTAGAATCATCTAGAACTTGAGCCTCAAACATCTGAAGCCTGAAATACTGGGTCTCTCTCTCTCTCTTTCTCTCTCTCTCTCTCTCTCTCTCTCTCTCATTCTTTTTCTATACTTCTCCCCTACATTGGCATTGCATGTGGTCTTTTCATCAAGGTGACTCAGAGCTCCAAAATTGCATGACCCAAGGACAGATAATCAAGCAAAGGATGTGCAATGTTTAGAAACTTGCCTAAAAAAATCACAAAGTATCACTTTGATCATATTTTATTAAACAAGGCACACAGTCCCTCTCAGTTTAAGGAGTGTAAACTCTACTCTCTGAATGGAAAGTAGAATCATTCTGGAAGAATATGGGGGACCAGAAATGTCATGTTCATTTTTGGAAAGTAAAATCTGCCACAGAAGCTGTAAGAATCAAGTATCATTTTATCCTTTACAATATTTAGAGAGAGTTCTGTAAATAGATCCATAGCATTTTGCTGTGGCACACACTTCACAGACTGTGCATACCTAATTGTGATATATGGAGACACACAAGCACAGAGGCACACACATGCACAAGCAGTTAACTCAATAGTATGGTTAACTAAAATATGAAGCTGATATTTAAAATCATGAAAAGACAGCCAGGTGTTTCCCTAGTTTTTAATAAGCAGCTCAATTTTTTTCATTTTGATCATTTATTCTGCTCTAATAAATTGCCTCAGCTAATTTGCCTTTGCTCTAGTTAATCCAGAGCTCCCTTCTGCCTCATTCTTTTAACACCCCTTACAACATCTGCAAGTCTTCATTCTTCTTCAGTGAATCATCTCTTTTCATCTTTTAGATGCTGACCTAGTAAACAAATGCATCTGTGAACACCTAAAAATTTACTTGTTACCCAGTTTTTAAACAATTTTTTCTGTTCTGGTCATTATATAATGGACATAGCTCTGCTGTTTAGATTTTAACCTCTGTAATTAAACTTCTTCCTGTAGAATGGATGGCTCTTTGCCTAGAACTGTTCATTATTCTGATTTTTCTCATTGCTAAACACAGTATAATCAGCCATTTACTCTATCCCACTCCTGTTATTTATTTATTCAAAAATTAAAACCAATAAGAAAGTTAGGGCATAATTACACATTTTGTAGTGCCTTAGTTTATTAAGTTGACACAGATTTGGCTCACATGCGATTCATATGACTAAGAATGCAAGAGGTGATCAATTACATTATGCAAATTATTCACAAGAAAAGGAAGTACCATCTCTTTAAGAAACCAAATTGATTTTCTGTGTCTTTATACCATAAAGACAAGCGATAACCACCATACTGATGGTCAAGATACCATCATCAGTATTTAATAATGGTGAATATCACAAAAAATATACCTGAAATAAATATAATTGCACATTAAGAGTAGTAGTGAACTTACTTTCCTTAAATGCTATAGTTCAAACATTAATGTATGAGTTAGCAAAAGCAATTCAATTGGGAATGTTGGTTATATTATTCCTGTTTTGCAAAACAGAAAATAAAGATTCATGAATGATAACCGAATCATCATAAAGCACATAGCTACTAACTGTTAGAGTTGCTGAAATTCAGATTTGAATCCAGATTTGTACTATTCCAGTGTGAAATAAAAACTGAATGATAAAGGATGGAAGTTGGTCAAGAGAAAAACAATAAGAGGAAATCATTCCCAAAGTTTGACTATGCTAAGAAAAAAATGAAAATATATTACAGGATTAAAATAAAGAACTCTAGGGGCCTGCCTGGTAATGCAAGGGGTTAAGCCTCAGCACCATGAAGCAATCCTTAGCACAGTTCAGCCTGAGTTCCAGTCAGCAAGGGAGCTAGCTAACCCACATGGGACAGCAGACCTCTCCTGTCTCTCTTGCTGCTTCTCTCAGCAGTATATTTCAGTCAATCTTCCTGTTCTGCTTCCCATTATTTCTGGTGAATCCTCTCTCATTCCCCCGGCTTCCCCCCACCTCCACACACACACATTTCTGGTCTCTACACCCCAGCTCTTATATGTATAAATAAAATAAATCTATAAAAAATAAAAATAAAGAACTCTAGGTACAGATAAAATAAAAAATCTGTACACTTAGAGGAAGCAGCTTGTGGGAAATCAGAACATTAAAGAGACTGTTTGGTGGAAGAATTCCTAAATGAAGATTGGATCCACAGAACTGATAAAAGGCTTAGGCTTAGTAGAAAACAGAACTAGTCTTTCTTGAACAGACCGTGAATTACAGGAATAACACCTAAATAGCAGTAGCTCAAGAAATGGCTCAACTAATAGTCTAACAAGTTTGGAATTTAAGAAACATGGGTTTATTTAAATTTCTATACTAAACTATTTCAAAGAAAATATGGCACTAAAAGAACTAGCATTTGAGAACAGAGGAGTAGAATATCACGCAGTTTTCTTATTTCCCTCAGTTTTCTGTTTTATATGAAACCCATCATGTACAAAAGTATGTATAGTCTGGGAATAAGAATTAATAGATTACATTATTAGCTATGTATTTGCCACCAACCCAATTGCCATGACACTGGAAAAATCTTTCTGGTTACTGGATTATTGACTTTATATACTCACTTCTCTGTTGGAGCCTCATAGCACCATATAAAATAAAAATTTAATTTAATTTTCAACTTGATTTTATTTATTTTTATTAAGGATTAAGTGTACCCAGGATTGTGCGTATGCACTAAGCAATCAGTAAGTGTGAGCTCATATACCTACCTTATGTGAACTTGTATACCCTTCTTATACCTTAAATTCTCACATACACATTTCAAGGTCTGACAGCTAAATAAGGCTTTTAATAGAAGAGCAATAAATGCCGTCTAGCTTGGCATTCCTTCATTATTTCATCTTCATTTTTTCAATAAATATTTATGCAATGTCTGTATGTGGCAGGCAGTCATCACATCTCTTTAAAGATGGTACATGACCTCAGATTAGGGCACATTTTCCTGACTTCTGTTTAATATTGAAACTTGAGTCTATTTCCTGGTTCTTTTTTTTAAAACCTGGTTTGCCACCTTTCTTATATTGATATTTAAACTCTTGTATCTTAGTATAGATCTTGATCCTCTGAAACTAAGATGCTGGTTTCTGCTTCCTGCCTCACCTCTTTCACTTGGGTTCTATATCCTGTCTCATACTAATAATTTTCTCTCATACCTGATAGAGCCTGTCCTTTCAGCACCTTAGATAAAAGAATATAAGCAAAGACAAAATATAAAATACTTCTTTTATTAAAAAAAGGAAAAATAATAAAATTCATAATATATGTTCTGAACTAATTATTTCTTATTCAGTTCTTCCAACCTAGAGTGTCTCTCATTTAATCGTCTTTCTCAAAGATCATAAGCATTGTGCCAGACAGGGTCTAAGCAGAAAATTTAGCAGACATGCCTGGTGTATAATTGATAAGAATTGGTACGTACAGATTAAGAAATACAAGAAAAGAAGCACATGAGCTAGTAAGAGTTGAGAGTCTTGCCATGCATAGTCAGTGCTGAAAGGGCAAAGAGAGGGGCATTTGGAACCAAGATAGAAATTGGGGAAGGCCATTTCACAGGACCTATGATCTTTTGTAAAGAGGCATCCACCCAGAACAACCATAGAAAGAAAAAAAGGAAAAAACAGACACTCCAATCTTACTCTTTTCCTTTTTTTTTTTTAAGATTCATTTATTTATGTAGACAAGAGCTAGGGTGCAGGCCAGAGATGTGGAGACAGGGCAGGGTGGGCATGGTCAGAGGACTCACCAGAGACAGAGTGGGGAGCAGAACAGGGGAAATACACTGCTGAGAGGTACAGCTGGGTGAGACAGGAGATGTCTGCTGCACCATGTGGGTCACCTCCCTAGCCAGGGTTCCAATTCATCTTGTGATGGTTGTGGATATCTTCATAGTGCTGTGACTTAACCCCTTGTACCTCCAGGAGGCCCCTTGCTTTTCCTTTTTTACTTTTGCTAGTGATTATCAGTTAGTTAACCCAACCCAAAACAAGAGAGCAAAGAAGTCCATTGTTTATTCCATTGGATTGTTAGTTTGGGGGACACAGTACACTATAGAATGAGGCAGAGTGGGCTGAAAGGGCAAACAAGAGATGGTCAGATTAAAGGAATAACTTAATGTCACAGTTTTCTAGTAGCAATGTAAACAAGATTCTAGTAGCCTTTGGGGCATTTTGTAAACAAAATGCTAAGAATATGTAAATAAGTCAAGAATGAGAAGGTTGATCAGATTTTGATGGCAGGCAAGTTAGTGTGTTAGTGCAGCAAAAAATGCTGTTCCTAGCTGAAAGGTTTTGAGAAAAAATGCTTAGCGTTTTTAGAATTTTAGTAGACCCATAGAATTGAAAGATAGTGGCAGTGAATGAAAATAAGGAATATAAAGGTCAATTGTAATATGAGTTAAATAGTTTTATATTTATTATGTAAATAATGTAAATAATGGGGACTTATCAGAATACTTTAGGGAAAAGAGTTTTGTAATCACCCTACTAGTAAAATGTATATGGAGAACAATTTAAGATCATTTAAGATATTTTTGAAACATTTGGCCAAGCAAAAAGACCTGAACTAGCTTTGTGGCAGAGGGGTCTGGGTATAAATAAAAGTTTCAGGAGAGGGGCCTCCCTGGTAGCACAGTGGGTTGAGTGCCCACTGTGAAGCAATCTGCTGCACAGCAGCACAAGTTCAATCTCCAGCCAGACAGGGGACCCATATGGTACAGCAGACCTCTCCTGCCTTGCCCACTTCTTCCCTCAGCAGTGTATTTCAGTAGATCTGCCTGCTCTGCTCCCCACTCTGTTACTGGTGAGTCCTCTCACCACCCCACACATCTGGCCTGCACTCCATCTCTTGTATGCATAAATAAATAAATCTTAAAAAAAAAAGCTTCAGGAGAACTTTATCAACACAATCAGTGCCCCTTAATAGTCACTGGATGGAGATGATGAGTTAAAAAAGCGAATAGTGATTAGGTAAGTAGTGACACCATTTATACAGTTTTCACTTACTAAACAATAATAACTCTAACACTCCTGCTTACTATTTTCTATGCAACAATATTCTGTGGTATTTTGTCCATAGTAAAGTAGTACTTAATCCTCAAATAATCACATGAGAAAAGCCATAGAAAAATTAAATAATTTGCCTAAATTCATATAGCTAGAAAATGCTGAAGATAATGTTCAAATCTAGGCTGTTTGACTCAAGAGCCATAACAGTTATGACTTCCTTATTTTAACTCTGGCTTCTAGCTCATTTGAAAATTGACTTGCTTATTTGCTTGTTTAATTTTGTTTTTTACTTATGAACACAGAAGAGGAGAAAGCTTATATTATCTATAACACTATGTTTCAACTAGATGATCAGAATGCAACCTAATTCTATAGCTGATATAACTAATAGTCATTTTAAAAATGCTCCTCTCTTTGAGCTGTGGTAGCTCATGATTCTTTATTTCATCTTTCCCTGATAGATACAGTTTCTACACTCAAAATTATCTGTAAAAAATACAAAGCAACTCAAAAATGCCAAATGTGTGTATCCTTTCAAGTGTTCTAGTGACCACTTTAAACAAAGTAAAAAGAAACATGTTCCAAAGTTCAAAATCCATCCTCATGTCTAACAACAAGAAGTTTGGGAATCCTTAAGACCATCCTCTCCTCTGACACTAATTGCAAATTCAGCATCTATAAGGCCACTCTCATTTCCAATAATTTGCTAAAGTATCTCAAATAACATACTGGAAGTACTTGTACTCATGTTCAGGATTTATTGCAATGGCCAGGTTAAAATCAGCCAAAGGAAGAGCTACACAGGCATAGTCCAGCAAAGTCCCAGCTGTCCATTTTTGGGGAGGGACAGCACTGTTCACTTTCTCTGCGTCAGTGTGTGACAGTATGCTTAGAGTATTGCCAACAGGGAAAGCTCGCCTGGTTTTTATTGGCGCGTTGTCATAAAAACATAGGTGACTGCCCACAATGCTGACCTCAACCTTCAACTGATGCCATGTAATTCAAAGCCCTCATCATAAATCACCTTGTTAAGCCCAAGAGTTTCAGGTAAAACATATGCTTAACAAAGAGGACAATCCAAGGACTTACAGTTTTCTTCCCAGGAGCTAAAGGCAAGGACCAGATCTATTTAAGGTTATATTCTGTACTGGATATAGGTAAAATGACTGTTGGTAATATATTTATTTAGTTCTGTATATACAAAATGTCATTTTAACAAATGAAGTATAAAATACTATTGAGATATTTTATATTTTTTCTCACACTAAATCTTTGAAGTCCTGTTGTGTATTTTACATTTACAGCAAGCACATCACAATTTGGAGTAGCCATATTTCAAGGGCATTAAAGCCACATAGTGGCTAGTAATGTAGTTCTAGCCTTTACTGATTCTCATTGAACTAATAAAGTATGTGTGTGAGAGTATATCTAATAGCATTTTCTAATATTTTTGCATATTGCTATAAATGTATTGATTATTACAGTTTTCCTAGCACAGTTAAAACTGTTGCTTAAAGTAAATTTTAAAAGCAAAACAAAAGTAATATCAACATATAACTTCCTAATCTTTCCAATTGAAATCTAAGTCCCAATTCCTTATTTATGTAGTCTTCACTTTTCTGGTATACTTTGATTTACATTGATTTTCAACTTGTTTTTAGACTAACACTTTAGTTGGCTAATGATCTACTGCTTCTCTCTTATAATTCAACTTTCTATTTTCAGTGTACCTGATTGATGTTTGCATTGTATAAATGTCTGCTCTGTTTTAATAGCATCTTTGGCTATTCAGTACAATAAGAGAAAAATGTTAAAGAAAATTCTGAAATATTATTTTTGTATGTGTTCAAACCCTTTCCTTCATAAAAGGGATGTTTAACATCATTTATCTTAGTCCAAAAATGTTTTAAGAAGCTTAGAAAAACCTTGAAAATATCTAGAACTTATTTAAATCATCACCAAACTAGGAGGTACAATTACCTATTAGAAAAAGAATTTTTTTCAGTATTCTGTATTCCAGTTCAGTCCAATACTTAAAGATATAAATTTAAACTAAGGGGTAAAATACTTCATAGAATAGTATGATACTTGTGGCTTATTTTTCTTTTTGTATATATATTAAAAGGAGTATGTTAAAATTTATCTATAACAGTGATTACTGAAATGCCAAAATCTAAAGGTCAGTCTATTAATCCCTAAATTCCTTCTTGGTTGTTTGACCTCTTGTGGTGGGAGGGCACATTGTGGGCTGGCAAGTAGATAAATGTACCTTAATGATTTCAAATTCATTCCTTCATTAAAGTTTTATAGTATTATTAGTCTCATATTGCTATTGTTTTCTCCCTTCAAAGATATTAGCATCATACTATCTTCCACCCTTCATAGTGGGTACTTTTCCATCACAAACACCATTTCATGTGAAGTTACCCCTGTATCTTTTCTGTAGTTTACTGTTTTTTTATGTCTATTTTATCTAAATCCTGGTTTTTGTTTGGATCCTTTATATCTGTGAGATTTAGGGTATTCAGTTACATCTGATTTATTCAATGGGGGGAGGATGGTTTTGTTGGAGGTGGGAAATAAAGGTATCTCCTGAATATTACTCCTTTTTGACTTGAAAATTAGACTTTTTGACCAATTTTCTCTTGCAATTGTGTGTGTGCATGTCAATTTCTATCCCCCAAATTAATTGTGAACTTTAAAGTCCTTTTCCAGTTTCTTAACTGTTACCTCTTTAGTTAGGACTTTTAATCCTTTTTTCCTTTTATGAACTGAAAATTTTGTGCCCCCTTCGTTTTGGTGCGTTGCCCTTATAGCATTTATGAGCAGATAATTAGTGTTGCTGAATATTGCTAGAACTTTTTTTTCCCACTAAGAAGCTGATTCATTTTTTCTTTCAAATATTACCTTAAATCTCCTTTCCTTTCAAGGCCCTAGTGATTCTGTCTTTAAAGCATCATATGACTCATTGAGTTAGAAATATAACTACAAAATAAGCATATTACTGTAAATTAGTGACCCATCAGTTGAACTTAACATGAGCTAAATCAATACCCCAACCATATATATCTCCAGCTTAGCTAAATGAATTTATAACTGATTGATCCTGTCTTATTTGGGACCACTATAACAGAATGTCATAGACTAGGTGACTTAAATAACATTTGTTCCTCAGAGTTCTAGACACTGGGACGCCCAAGAACAAGGTGGTGACTGATTCCTTTAGTCTAGAGAGGGCCTGCTTCCTAACATAGACAACATTCTTCTCTCTGTGTCTTCCGAGTCTGAAAAAAGTGGCAGAGTTCTCTGTGACCTCTTTTATATGCATGAATGTCATTCATGAGGACTTGACCCTTAGAGCCTAATCTTCTCCCTAAGGTTCCTCCTCTCAATTACATCATGTTGAATGATAGAGAAGTCTCAAAATATGTGTTTGAGGGATGTAAACATTTGGCTCATAATACAGCTCTGTTACAAATATTATCCCTGGACATTTATTGAAAGGTAAAATTAAGAAGCTGTATCTTTTTGAAAAACATACCTAATACTATTATGTAATTCAAATAAATAAGAAAGATCATTTACTAAGTAGAAGATGTAACAAAAATAAAAATATATATAAAATATAAAATGTCTATGTTAATGACCTGCTAAATCTTTCTAAGTCTATAAGGATAAAAGGAACCCAAATTAGGTTATCAAGTAAAACATAAGGCAACTAATTTAACTTGAATAATCTTTTTCAGTAGAAGTATGTTCCAAATATTGTATGGGATATAGGCCATACTAAAAATTATACCTTGTTCATCTGAAATTCAAATATATTTGGGCACCCTGAATATTTGCATGCTAAATATAGGGACTATTTTTTTTTATTTACTAAATTTGGTAATAAATTCTACAGCTGCAACCTGTGTAGAATAAACATATGCAACAGAGGACAATATGAGGCATCTCAGATGAGAGAAAAAATAAAACCCAATCCCAACAGGTGCTTCTGAATAGAGTAGCAAGTCTCAGGAGAGTTAAAATAAAGTAGGTTTGCCACAATCTCAAAGTTGCAGGTCAGTGCCTGGGGCTTATTGTGAGCTCCAGAGGAGTAAAAGTAGGCAATGTAAGGGGACAAAAGGGAATTGTTGCAATAGGGTACAAAATTAGCAGGATGGGTACAATTAATACAAAAGAAAAAGAATTGAAGTGAGAAAGAAGCCTAAGTTAACACATCTTGTGTTTGGGCAATTCAAACAAACAAAAAAGAACTTTAAAAAAAAAATTCTGTCAACCTTTCCCTTCCAAATAGTCTTTATTTCGGGGCTGATTTAATAAATAATGGAACCACGCAATGAATTACAATGTTGTTGGAGAAAGGAACAAAGAATAGCTCTATATACAACTATGGAGATATCTCTAGGATATGCTATTCTTTGAAAAAGCATGTTTAGTAATAAACCAGATTCAGAAATATATTTTGTGTTCAAATAAAAGTTAGATGCTAGGGCCTCCCTGGTGGCACAGCGGGTTGAGCGCCACACTGTGAAGCATCCACAGCACAGGAGCGCGAGTTCATTCCCTGACCAGGGAGGGGACCCACATGGCACAGCAGACCTCTCCTGCCTCTCCTGCTGCTCCTTTCAGCAGAGTATTTCAGTCCATCTGCCTGTTCTGCTCCCCACTCTGTCTCTGGTGAATCCTCTCACCTCCTGTGACTTTGACCTGTACCCCAGCTCTTGTTGCATAAATAAATAAATCTTTTTTAAAAAATAAAAGTTAGATGTTAACTTAGAAGGAGGTTTTATAAGTTATATATATATTAAAAAAAACAACAAAGTTCAGGCAATGTTATTTGCTTGTTTCTTGACTAGCTTATTGTAGTAATAGTAGAGGCAGCACATTCAAGAAAAACTCCTTAGCATTATTTTGCATATATAAAAGAAGCTGTATGGCAATGATAAATTAAGAATAGCTTTAAATCTAAGAATAATGTTGTCTGACAAGTTTCACAGAGAAGGTAAATGAAAAGAGAGTATAAGCTCAAATTTTAGCAATATCTATCAAAAAATATTTTCAGAGTTGTTTTTCACAGACAGGGGTATTATAAATAATGCCAAATTATATTTTAAAAGACAAGTATCAGAAACTGAATAGAATATATAACAATTGACTTTCCCTAGGGATTTAAAAACTGATGATTTTAGTGTATGAGCAGTAAATTTTAAAATAAAAAGCCAGAGACATAAAAATAATATACTGGTATGTGAATCTCATAAACACTGTCATATGTCAGATTAATTCTCATAATGACATGATAAAACTATTTAAAAACTGTTAAATTTAAATTAGATGCACAATTTTATAGTTCTCAATTTAGCCCAGAGTTATACTTTGAACATTTCAAAATATTTCGTTTTTTAAATAATGATGATCACTAACATAAATGTTGCCATTATAAAATCTAATTTAACATAATAAATTAGTGCATTAGTATTTTGCAGCCATGTTGAGTAGAATCATTATGGCTTGTTGGTGGGTTGGTTAGGATCGGTTGATAGAAATGTGTTGGATGTTTTCAACCCTCAAAAATTGAGGTGATCTTACTTCTTAGCTTATAACTAAACATCAACAATTAATGTTATACATACTTTAAATTTATTATTTACTTATCTTTCATCTTTATCCTCCATCCAAGCTAACCCTATCCTTAAATGCCACCGTTTGTATTGAATGCATGGCTTTTAAGCCAGTATCTATATTTATCTGTATGCATTTATATATAATTATTACTTTAATATATAATTTACAGCATCCTATTGAAAATTATGTCCCATTTCTTACTTCCTCATTCAACACTGTTTTTGATATCTAGTGTAGATTGCTATATGTAAATCTAGATTTTTTATTAATATTCTATGATATGTATAACTGCATCTCATTTATTCATTTCTATATGAAAAACATATAGGTTCACTCCAACTTCTGAGTCATATGACTATAGTAAAGGTTCTCATATATGTCTTTTTGTGTACTTGAAGGATACTTTCTTGGGCACACATTTCCAAGAGTAAGTACGCACTTATTCATATTTACTAAAATGTGCCAGTTTGCTCCCTAAAATGGACTTCACTCATTTACACTCTCAAAAAAAAATCTTAATATCCCATTTCCTGCCATCTTTAACAACTACTGATTATTTTATTATTGCCAATTTATAAACATAAAATGCCAGCCACGTTTTTATTTATACTTTATTATGAGATAATGTAGGAATATTCTCAATATTTTTCAACTGCTCAAATTTTTTTCTTTAAGTTGCCTACATATAACCTTAACTAAAATTTTATATTGTAATGATTATATATTCTGAGTTATTAAATTCTTACCAAACACATCAGAAATAGTACCAAAAACTAAAGAAGTTAAAAGACCAAAGAGGTACAGGAAGAAACCTAAAGAGTTTCTAATGACCAAAGCTGGAACAACTTGATCAACAAAATAAGGACATAGCACTATGTATTAACTTGTAGAACAACATAAATATCAGTAAGTGCATGTTGATTTAAATAAATTTTTTTTTTTCACCATGAATGTTTTCAGTAAGTGGGAGAATAAATAAATTTGTGCAAAACTTCAAATAATTTCTTTAGATGCAGCCCCCTCAAGGAAGTGGACTACAATACTTCCCTACCCTTTGTTAGAGTCAGAGTTTGTCTAAACTTAGCTGACTGAAACTTGAAAAACGACCTACAGGCCTATTTCCTTAACTAGTAGGTCAGCTGGTCCCATACCTTAGGCTTTCTTGGGCAGTTAAGGGCAGGGCTTATGAAACAAGAATGTTATCTTAGAATGTGCACCCAGGTACAGGGCAGAAGCCTGTAAGTTTAAATTTTTGAAACATGTTTCTCTTTAAAGCTATTTGCTGTGCTCATTGTGTGGGCTTTGACCTCTCAGCTTATTGGCTGCAACCTATGTAATGGCGGGAAATTGGCTATAAAAGCTCACCCCTTCTTCCTCTGGGGGTCGATCGCCTCAGCCAGACCTGCGTGTCACGGTTGAATGGTCGGCCCCAGCATGCTGGCATAACTAAAGCTCTACATGACCATTGCAGCCCTGTGTCCACTCTTTGTTCTTTTGGGGTGCCCACGGAAACTCGGTCCTTTACACCTTAAGTGTGAGCTGCACAGACTTGAACTCCTAAAAAATGGGGATCAGAACAGGCAGATTTACTGAAATACACTGGTGAGGAGTGGGCAGCTGGCAAGATAGGACAGGTCTGAGATGCCTTGTGGATTAGCTTCCCTGGTCAGCCATAAAACTTATGCCTTAGTGACTGGTGATTGTTTGGTAGTGCTCAGACTTTAACCCCTGCACCACCAGGGGAGCCCCCTCCTTTGTATTTAATTGAATAAAACTTCCAGTGCTTTGTTAAGTATTATTGTATTGATTTTGACCTAATTCCTAATGGTAAAAGGAAACTTCTAAAATGTCTTCTTTTGTTGAATTTGTTAATTCATTTGTTTTGCTTTATATTTGTGGATGGGGATCAATAGAAATGAGGGAAAAGATTTTATCAAATGAAGGAGGTTTCTTTTTATTCTTACTTTTTAAAGAGATTTTTAAAAATCTCAAATGAATTTGAACATAACTAAAAGCTTTTTCTGTGTTAATTGAGATGGTCATGTAATAGTTATGTATCCTTTGATATGAAAAATTCCTAAATATTAATTAGCAAAAAAATTTCAGCAGTATATTTTTGCAAACACAATTAGAATCAAAGAGGATTTATCTTAGGAATGTTTTTTTAAAGCATATTGCTGAATGTGTTGGGTAATTAATTTTTCAAAATTTTAGAGCTAGTTTCAAAGGATAAATTGATTTATACATTCATTTTTTTTATGTGTCTTCCTCTAGTTTTGATATTCTGCTGGATAACTTTTTATTTGTCCTCCTGGGTTTATTGTTTATTCTTTTCCATGCTTTTAAACTATAAAGATGACTATGAATTCCATCAATGGACTCCTTTGCTTTCTGGTTTCTGATACAGTTGCCAATGATTTCTTCTGGCAAGAGATTTAGGCAGGACATAAGTGAAGTGTGGACATTTACTCTCAATTCCATTTTTGTCAGATTGCAGTTCAACACATCCTTCTACCAGAGGACCCAGCTTCATTATGGATTGTGCAGATAATCCTTTCTAATTGTCATTTTAGACTAAAGATTGTTGTTGGCTTTGCTTGTTGCCATTCTGAATGCAAAACTGTTCTCCTGAATGCAAAATCATTCCACTGTAGAGTCCCTTAATTAAAATGTCCTCATTCCCCCACTGTGAGTACACCAACCACTTCCTGCTGGGACCCTGACTGACACTGATAACAAAGTTTACTCACATCAAAATATTAGTTACCCATCTTCTCTTTTATTCTATGAAAACTAAATTGTATGGACACATATTCTTTCAAAGTTTGGTAGAACTTACTTATAAATCCATCTTTTTAGGGACAAGAAGTCAGTTGTAGGTATTAATCAATATACATTTCTGGTTCAGTTTTGAAAATTATTAATTTCCTTAAAATTTCAAATTATTGGCATTTAACAGCTTATGATATTCTTATATAACTTCTGGATATTGCTCACCCATAGCCATTTTCCTTTTGTTTAGTTAAAAATTAGTTTAAATTGGAATCCTTGTATATTGGTGGTAAGAATAAAAATCTTACAGTCACTGTGGAAAATAGTTTGATCGTATATTTCTTTCCCTCCTCCACAATAACTGAAATAACTGAAATTAAGTGTTCAAGCAAAAACCTGCACAAGAATATGCATAGTAGCTCTATTCAGAATAGCAAAAGGTGGAAACAACACAAATATCCATTAACTAAATAGAGGATATATAAATACGTATATCTATACAGTGGAATATTCTTCTAGCATAAAAAGAAATGAAGCAATGATACATAATACACCCTGGGTAAACCTTGAAATAATCTGGTAAGTGAAATAAGTAAGACACAAAAAGCCACATATGATTCCACTAATAGAATATATAGGAAAGGCAAAAACCATAGAAAGTGAAAAAAGAACAATGATTGACATGAGCTGGAGGAAACAGGGATGGAGAGTAACTGTTTAAAATATATGGAGTTTTGAAATGCTAAAACATTCTGGAATTTGTGACAATGATTATGCAACATTTTGAAAGTGAATTTTATTTTAGAAACATTTTGCCACCATAAAAATTTTTAATGAACTAAATAAAGTTATATGCATGTATCTGACTCTACAACACCTACTCTTTAGAACCTGCTGATTATTTCTGAAATACCAAATTATTATTGTAAGTCCTGGGATGGAGAAATTCATTAAGGATAATAGACTGTTAAGTGATTCCTATAGATTTATCCTCCTAACTGTGGCACCATTTTCTTTCCTTGCATCGTTGACTAGCTGATATCTCCTTTTTTAAAAAAGATTTATTTATTTATGCATACAAGAATTAGGGTACAAGCCAGAGTGTGGGAGGGGTGAGAGGATCCACCTGAGAAAGAGTGGGGAACAGAATAGGCAGATTAACTGAAATACACTGCTGAGGGGATCAGAGCGCAACACAGGAGAGGTCTGCTGTACCATGTGGGTCACCTCCCCAACCAGGGGCAGGGATCAAACTCATGCTGCAGTGGCTGGAAGTTTGCTTCATAGTGTGTTGCTTAACCCATTATGGCACCAGGGAGTTCCCCTAGCTGATATCTCCTATAGCAACTAGTATTGTAAACAACAGCTTCATCACAAATAAGCTGGAAGTTTCCATCTTAAATACTGATGTCACTGATGTCCATGCCAAGAGTCAGAGGCTGACTTTTCAGCTGCTTCTTTAGTTGTTATTAATTCACTTATAATCTACTTCATTCCAAAAATGGCTTGAGTTAATTACTTTCTAAATCAAGAGCACTGAAGTCTGTGCTTATCATCGCCAAAATCCTCTATGTGATTGGGGCTGATGTTTCATAGAACAATTTCACAGACAGATTTTAGTAAAATGATGACTTTACTTTCCAATCATTTGTTTATTGGAAACTGTTGACTTAGGATGCAGACCAGAAGTCCTGAAATGTCAAAATGTTGGGAATATCTAACTGTCCTTTCCGTTGGTGTAGCATCCAAGAGCTACCAACTTATGACCCACTGGCTACTTTGGCAGACACCAGATTCTTCCCCAAGATTTTGCTCCAAGACTGTCCTGCATAGAGAAACTCTCTATCTCCCTGTTCTTTGCAATATCTCAAAAAACTGCTAAATTACAAGCAAAGGAAATTTGTGGTATTCAGAAGAAATATATTTTTTTGATTTTTTATTATTTATGCATCCAAGAGTTTGGGTACAGGCTATTGGTACAAGAAGTGAGAGGATTCACCAGAGACAGAATGGGGAGCAGAACAGGCAGATCGACTGAAATACTCTGCTGAAAGGAGCAGCAGGAGAGGCAGGAGAGGTCTGCTGTGCCATGTGGGTCCCCTCCCTGGCCTGGGATCGAACTTGTGCTGCAGTGACTACAGAAAACCCACAGTGTTTAACTCAACCCCTTGAGCCACCAGGGAGGTCCCAGAAGAAATCTTGTAATATGTATCTGTGTAGATAAAATAAAGGAAATTTTCCCTGAAATCAGAGGAAAGATAAATATCTTCCTATGATAGTGCCTTTGAAACAAACAAAATAAACCAAAAAGATTCTAAAGACTAGTAATCTTTGTGAATCTGAAAATATATGTTTTAAGGTTTTATATAAGGATGGAAAGTGTCTTTTCTCCTAGGTATATAGTAAATGAAAGAAGTGCTTATAATATGAAATGGGGAAAGCAAGCTGATACCAAACTCCAGTTTTAAAGTGAAATGAGGTACCCCTACTCAGAGAAATTCTCTGAATTAATATAATCAATAGCATACCATATTCAAACATCAATGATATCAGTTAACTGGTTACATTTAAATCTATAATACTTTAAGAGAAATTCATTTGAATAAGGATTTTTAAAAAACTCTTCTATCGTCTCTAAAGAATTTGTGTAATCTTTATATTCTATAACTCAGTGCATAATGTATTTTCAGTAAATAAATGACTCATATTGGAAATAATTAACCTTACAAGATTCCTTCAGAATTAGTAAACATCCATTTACTATTTCTTTTCTATGATGCAGTTTATATATTAAAATTTTAAAACATAACAAATATCTTTCTAATACCATCATGTCATTTTTGAACTATGTGCGAACAGCAATTTGTCATGATGGACTAGATAATATGTGAGCACAGTATTTATTTCTTCAAGGCAATTAATTTCTTTTGCAGAAGGAATATTTATTTGGCTTTCCAGAAAATAATTTTATTAGAGTTTGAAGAGTTTCAGAAAAAGATCATAAAAAGAGTAGCTGAAGAGTAATCTCTAACAAAGTTCTTATAAAACAAGTAAATTGGAACTTATTGATATTCAAATAAAGGAATGTAAGCTCAATAATGGAAGGATAGAGAAAAAAAAAATCTAGCCAGAATAAGAGGGTTACTCACAAGTAACAACATTATGCTATAGACATAAATATAACCTAGAGTGAAAAGAGGATTAATTAGCCTATAAGTAATAAAAGTTATAAATTGCTGATAAGCTGGAAAGAAAAATGAGTCTGGTGACTTGTAAATATAAAAACTTTAGAAGTTGTAGAAATTGACAGACTAAAAGTGGTAATAATCATAATTTTAATTCACTCAGAAATTAGTTTTTTAAAACCTACCATGTGTTGACCTCTTTGTTAAGTGCTGGGAATATGGAAATGCAGAAATGACTGCAGATTTCCAGGTATTCACATTCTAGAGGGAAAGAAGGTTGAATATGAGGGGGAAACAATGAAATGCATTTTGATAAGTGCTTTTTTAGAGGCTTGAATAAAGATTTGTAACAACACAGAATGAGGGTGCAGGGGGATATCTGTTTCACTCTAGTAATGTTGCCCAAAGCTTCTCTGTGAGGTGGTAGATTATAGGTGGCTCGAGACAACTACAGGTAAGAACATTATAATTAAAGGAGAGAAAGGGACTGAAATAAATGTCAAATATTTTAAAGCCAGAGTCTCACCATTATAAGTTCTATAGTGTCATTGTTAACAATCACCTGGTAAATGAAGGAAATGCCTAAGAGTAGCGAAGAAGCTTTTCTCCCCTGTCATTTTACCCCATACAATTTCCTATATCATGACATCCAAAATTATGCAAGAATGTTTGCATAACATAGCATGGGCTGTAATATTACCTTTTTTCTTCTTGCTCTGGTTTAACTGCAAAGTTGATTTATCCATTTTTTTCTAATGCTTTTCACTACCTCAGTTTCACCACAAGGTGTTTTGTGTGTGTATGTGTGTGTGTTGCTTGCTTTTTGATCACTGAATGAACAAGGAGACCAAATTTGAAGTGTGCAAAGCTTGTCTTTTTTGTGTGTCACTTTTAAGTTCCCTTTCATCCTCTTAGGTATTCTGTCTTGGCTCTGGCATCTCCAGACATAAATTATTATCAGTAATCTATATATAAAGCATTCCTTCTTGCAAGTACCATTTGCATTCTGAAGAGAGGACAAAATTTCTCTGTAATGATACAATGTAGTTGTAGGGAGAAATGTACTTGAGGGAAGGGTGAGTCTATAACCTATTCTATGCTACACTGAGTTTCCTCTTTGTAATGTAAGCTTTGAAGATAAAGTCTCTCTCATTTGTGAACTTAAAAACTTAAGTTCATTCATCACCTACCATCTTAAAAAATATTGTATTACTAATGAAGAATTTTACTTATAAAGCATTTTTACATGTATGATTTTATTTAAACCTTAATATAACCACTGGTGTTAAATTTCTTTCTCCTCCCAATTTTAGAGATTTAGCAACTAAGGCTCAGTGGCTAATACAGATAGTAAGTGATAAACTCTGGGCTCCAATTAGTGTTCATTGCAGCACTATTTATCAGTATAATAGCCAGGTTATGGGAACCTTAGTGCCCAAGGTCAGATGAGTGGGTTAGGAAGATGTGGTGTATATATATACATAATGGAATATTACTCAGCTATTACAAAAGATGAATTGTCATTTGTGACAACATAGATGGAACTGGAGGTAATAATACTAAGTAAAAGAAGTTAGAAGGGCAAAGATAAATACCAGATGACTTCATTTATATGTAAAATATATGGAAACAAAGTGACTAGTCAGATAGAACCAAACCAACAGTGTTGAGAACCATGACACCCAAGAGTCCTTTGTGTCCTGGAGAAAAATATCTCACATAGCACCAGAATGAAGCCAGCAACACAATTTATTAGGAAACAGTAGGAAAGAACACTGCAAGAAAATAGGACATTTTTACTAAGCAGTGAATCAGTCAGGTTTTTAGAGATTTTCCCTTCTGGGTGGGAAAGGGACCCTCTCCATTATACCTTGCTCCCATTACTCTTCCAAATTTCAGGACTAATCGGAACTATTCTTTCCTCTCTTTTCTGGAGTCTGAGAAAAACTGTAAGTGAATGACTTCCCAGGCCTCCCAGACCTGCTAGTTCTTATCTGATCCTTGAAACAAAGCAATAGGCCCAGCTGGACTGTGGAATGGTAGAGATGCAGCAGTGCTCCTTAAAGGAATGTGTGAGAGACTTTTTATCCCTGAAAATAATAAACCCTAGAAATTTGACTGTAGAATTGAGGTTACCAGAAGGGAAGGGTGGATAACAGAGTGTGGAATATGGTGGAGGACTGTGGGTGACATGGTTGTAGGTGTGGTGTGGTGACACGCACCTAAAAAGGTGTGAATTTGTACTTCTAAATCACATATAGTATTGTAAATCAATGTTACCTGGATACATTTTTTTAAAAAAGTATATTGTCTCAGTTGGCTGCTTTTTTTACTATACCTATCCTGTGCTATTACTTGCTCTTCTACAAATTTCTCAAATAAGACTTCAAGGCCATTCACAGAGAAAATAATTTAGTGTATGTAGGACCACAGAGATGCATTTTTCCGATCTCAGTTATTTTAGATGTACAAAGTTCAAGCTGTCTAACTTGAGAAACATCAGTTTAGAAGTTACTTTGGGTGATTATCTAGATCAGTATATGACAAAAAAGGATTAGTAGTCCCAATAACTAGAATCAATCCAAATTGGGCCTCCCCTGGTGGCATGGAGGTTAAGTCTCAGTGTTATCACTGAGATAGAGACAGCCCACCGTGGACCTGAGTTAGATCCCTAGTCAGGGAGCTAACCCACATATGGCAAAGCATACTTCTTCTTTCTCTCCCACTGCTCCCCTTAGCACTGTAATTCAGTAAATCCCCCTCTCTACTACCCACTCTGTTTCTGGTGAATACTCTAACCCCCCCTCTCCTCCCTACACACCTCTGTCTAAGTTTCATCATAGTAAAAGTTATCTGTTTTGAAAACAACCTGACTCAGACAACATAATCACACAATAATGGGTGGCAATTGTACTTCAATGCATCACCTATAAAATGAAGATAAAAATATTTGACTATGGATTTAATGCAGCTAAATAATGGATGTAGTCTACTAAATCTTCTATGAGGAGTGACGATATTGAAGGTCAGTACAGTTGATTCTCACAATTAATGATACTTTTGTTCAATGCTATTGCTATTAGCAGTGAATTAATAAATACAGAATTATTGTTCCTAGAAGAACATGGGTTTAGATTTCTTCTGTAAACCTCTGGTTACATATTTTTGTCAATTGTTTATGCATAATTTTGTTTTATGTGAGTTCTGTTTAAAGAGACTTTGTTTAATATCTATGATTGATTCATTTGCATGGAACTCATGGTAAACAGCATTATTATTCATGCTTCAAGAAAGCATATTAACATGTGTATTTTGTCCCTAAGACATAACACAGCCTCCCTGTCCTTTGCCCTTTAGAAGATTAGACATCATGATAGCACTTCTGCTCAGGTGACATTTTAAAGAAAGAAATCACAAATAAAAATTTTAAAAATGCCAAAAAAATTGATCACGAGAATACTTGCTTCCCATATGAAATTTCATATAAAAACCAAAACAGACCTTTGGATCTCAGTTAGCAACACCCATGTCTAGTGATTCACATATTGTGCTGCTCTGCATCAGTCTGCGGATAAACATAAAGTACAGTAAGTATTGATTTGGGAGTTAGATATCAATTTTAGTAAGTGGAGAATTTAAGAACATGGAGTTTAGCAATAATGAGAATCAACTTTATTGTCATAAGTAAGGACTCATTTTCTGTCATTTAACTGGCTGCACTATTCATGCACTCTTGGCCAAATGATTTGTTCTCTCTCAATCTCAGTTTTCTTACCTGTAAAATGAAAATAATATTACTTCCAACCTGTTGTATGTGTGATAAAAATTAAATAAAAAACTGCATGTACAGTGTTTATTTAGCATAAGATAAATGATCAAAAGTATAACTATTGCAAGTAAAAGTAATTACAGCAACAAGAATAAGTTTTAACAAAAATAGAATTTTCTCATTAATAATTAAAATGCTTGGGGAAAAAAAACTTGATTGAATAATTTACTTTTTTCCTCTTATTTCGTGGGTATGAGCAGAATCAATTTTGGCAAAAGATGTAAAAGGTGTTATATTCTAATATATGAATGAATTTTGGTGATGTACCATAACTCAATAATGTTATTTTGAGGGTCTTAACTAGATTACACAGGTGTTAAGTTTTAAATGGGGCCTTGTGCTAAAATTTCAATTAATGCAAATGGAATGGAAAGTTAAACTATAAGTACTAATTTTATTTGCCTAGATTAAGCCAAGAAAAATTAGTTCATGTCTCCAAGGACCTGATCTCAATGCAGTAAGATAGATGCATAGATACATAGTCACATGACCTAAAATTTCATCTTTTTTGATATGTTTAGTTACTATTTTACATAAACCCTAGATTTTGTTGAAAAACTTAAGGTATTTCTAAACTTAAACATCCATTTGTACAATATCTATGATAACTAAAGAGAAAAAAATGGAAAACTATATTATTACTTATTAACCCAAAAATTCCTACTCAAAAAACCACCTACTTTATTCATTGAAACAATACTTGAATTATGACTCATGGTATTTCAATTAGGTATACTCAGTTCTCAAATTTTACCAAATAGTGAAAAATAGTACAACAAATGGTGACCTGATTGAGAAAGTGTTTTTTCTTTAGGTACTTTGTGACAGAATGCTATGTAGAGGTGAAATGACAAATATTTCAGGTTGAACACCTCGTTCAGCTGAAAATGTTACCAAAATGAGTTAGAGAAAAATACACTCAATAGTTCTGTGTCCACAATCATTTATACATTTTATTAAGGACCTAAAAACAAAAGCTAAAATTAAAGAACTTTCTCCTCATAGACATTTACAGCATATATACACAATTTTTTTCATTATTCTTTTAATTTTATTTATTTATTTTCCCCTTTATTATATTTAATTGTATTTGACATTGTTTGTATTCCCCAGTGGGTTCCCACCACCATTTTCACCCGTGCACTGTCACCTTAGTCCCTTGTGCTCTTTATGCCTCATCGCCGTCTTTGCCCTCCCCTCCCTCCACAATTTTAAAATAAATTTGTGGATTTTTCATTATAATGTTAATGTCTAAGAATGAACAGGAGAGAAGGGAATCTAATGGAATACGGTGGAAGATTTGTGCTCTGGTGGTGGGAATGATATGATAACATATATCTGAAGGGTGTGATCCAATGTTATCTTAATAATAAATATTTTTTAAAAAAAGGATGACCTGGAGGTTCATGTACACCATGTTAATAAACTCTTTTCCAAAAATATGGAGAAAAGTCGCTTTCAATTGTGTACAATTGATTTTCACAGATAAAGCGTTTGAAAAAAAGTTTTTGAAAACAATATTTTAAACAATTTTTAGGGAACCAAAGTTTATGTTTATATTTTTGTAGCTTTCTTCTCCAGACCCTCTTTCATATCTATTAATTGTAAATTTTCCTTATAAAAAAAGCAACTTCTACCTTTTATAAATTATGTTTGTATTGATAGAATTTGTGGATTTTCAGTAAGTTGGAATATATACTGTAGGGACTTGACCAATAGAAAGTCAACACATTCATGGATTTCAGTAAGTAAGGAAAACAAAGAGGATGGACAGTGAGACAAAACAACTCCAAGAGTAAGATAAGAGGACATCATTCCATCTTGTGATGTTTGACTGTGACTAATTAAAAAATTTACTTCTTTCACAAATCTCTAACCTGAAACAGAAAAGATCACCATTCATGTCAACACATAGTCCATACTGCCACAATTTCTATCCTTGCATATTTCATAGTTCATCATGCCCCAACTGCATGTCACTTGGATCCATTTCAACCACATCACAAAAATATTCAAAGAAGCAATTCATTTTCAAAGATCCATTGGTTGGGCCTCCCTGGTGGTGCAGTGGGTTGAGAGATGCGCTGTGAAGCATTCGCGGCATGGTAGCACGAGTTCGTCCCTGACCACAGAGGGGACCCACATGACACAGCAGACCTCTCCTGCCTGGGCCCACTGCTCCCCTCAACAGTGTGGTTTTGGTCGATCTGCCTGTTCTGCTCCCTACTCTTGTCTCTGGTGAATCCTCTCACCTCCCGCAACTCTGTCCTGTACCCATTTCTTATATGCATAAATAATAAATAAATCTTTTAAAAAATTCATTGGTCACATCACTTATCTTTAAAAGAAATATGCAATTTGTATGCCATCTAACACAACTATGGTCCAAGTTTTGATCTGACACCCTTTTGGGCTTATCTTTGCAGGTGTCCAGAAGTTGCCTCTAATGCCAAGCTTGGTCCTGCAGAGAATGTAAATTTAAAGAGTCATTTTCATTTATATTAAAGAAATACAACTGGGAACACAGCTGTTAAGTGGGAAGGCAAAACAAAATTCCCAGCTACCTGAAAAGGTCTAATTATAAAAATCACTTAGATGAGCTTTTAAAGTCCGTAAAAGCACGAGCCCACCCTCAATGTGGGTTTACCTAAAAAAGAAGGGAAAAAAATGATCTGAAACACATACAACAGGAGTAATCAGGAATATTTTATAAAGTCTTAAAATCTCTGTGTATTGTTTTAAGATTTATTATTATTTATGCATAGAAGAACTGGGTGTTACTCAGAGGTGTTGGTATAAGAGGATTCATCAGAGACAAAGTGGGGAGCGGAACAGGCAGATCTACATTAAAATACTTTGCTGAGAGTACCAGCAGGTGAGGAGAGGTCTACTGTGGATTAGCTCCCTCCCCAAGGATGGAGCATTGCCAAGATAACATTGAGACTTAACCCCTGTGCCACCAAGGAGGTCCCTCTCTATGTAGCTTAACTGAAACTATTAACATAGTTTCTTGGTTTTTCTATATGCCTAACTAAAATTTAAAGTTCTGGAAGCCCAGACAAAGAAATGTGAATGAATGCATGTTTGTATTTCTATCCCAGTGTTTTTCATTAAAGAACAGACATAGATTGGTATATATAGTGCATTAAAAAAAAGAAAACTAGAGAATTGAATATGTTAATAAAGGTTCTCAATAGTCAAAGGAGATAAATTTATTTATAAATAAAGTTTTGTGGTTTCTCTAATATTTTAGCAAGTTATGGCATAAAATTTCATTGTCACTATGGTATGTTCTTCACATTTGTCATTTTAAAAAGTTTATCTTTGAAAATAAACTAATTTTCTTATCTATATAATTTAACACAACATCTTAGCAGTCCATATCTATCTATTGTGCATCAAAGACCTACCAATACACTAAACCTGGGTCCCACAGATAGAGAGAGGTCTTAAGTGAGAATGAATTACCTACTATTTCATCCCATCTATGTAGTATCTATGTACTTTACATTGCTTGGGAGTCTGACCTGGTACAAATCCCTATTTTGCTGCTGTTTAGTTCCTTATGATCTTGGATATATTACTTAATCTTATCTGAAATTTCTCTATTATAAAAGAAATGGTAGGCACTATCCATTAGGCTTTTTTAATAAGGATTATATGATAATACATAGAAATCACTTAGAAAAAAAAATGTTGCTAATAATCATTGCTCAGGGATCATTAGTAAATTTTGCCCCTCTAATGAAAAAAGGCAGTGAAAGCAAAATAGAAAAAACAGATGACAATGACATTTTATTAGTTATGGTTGATTCACTAATTAACAAAAAAATTGCCTTCAGTTCATGCAAAATAAAGATTTGTCAAATTATGAAAAATATGACTTATTATTTCCCCTATGTAAATTTATAATCATGTTTGAAAGGCTTGCAAATTGTGTTTCAAGTTTTAAAGTTCACCTTTATCTCTCAATAAAGTATTCTGGTATTTTCTGGGTGCTAGTTTCTGGGAGGAACTCTCTAGTGGACTTCCAGCTAAATCTTGGACTTGCTGTACTGGAATAGCATCAACTGAATCAAGCCCAATATAGGGCTCTCTGTACATTTTAGTAGAATGAAAATTACATAAAAATTACTTGAGTTTTCTGGTATTGATACATCTCAGAAATCACCATATACATACCTAAGCCTAAGGCTGTCAATATCTAATACTGAAATTTAGAGGAAAAATATTTTGAAATGAAATTAATGTAAGTGGTCAGTTTGTGAGTGTGTTAATTTGTTTAATGGAGGAAATCTTGACTCCTAGCTTGAACAAAGTCAGCTAGGTTTGGAAGTTACTCAAACTATATGGAGGAGGTGAAAATGTACTGAGAAATGTTTGTTAGTGGAGTATAACTGCATCCTCTGTACTCTTTGAAGAATCAGTACCTGAACAACAAAGAAAATTTTAAACTCACCCAAAGAAATTATTAGATTACAGGAAGTTTCAAATGTAGCTGTTAGAACTTCTTTCACTGCTCAAAGGAATCTGGAGGATGAATTTACATGGTAGCAAAATACCTAGTGATAAAGAGTGCTGCTGATGTGACTGCATTTCATAAACCAGTAAGTGCCATTGACTGTCTATATACTAATGAGTTGTAGATCGATTATTCTGTGACTCTCAAAGGCTGGTCTTTGACTAGTAGTCTATCATTTGGGGTCTTGTTACAAATGTGAATTCTTGAGGCCCAGTTCACACCCACTAACTTAGATGCTATAATCTCTAGGGGATTCTCATAAGTCGAGTAACAGTGTAAATTATGGGGATATTGTAGAGAATAAGCAGAAAGATTTCCATGTCAGGGTCTTACAAACCCACAGCTAAATGTGTGACAATAAGATATCATTTGCAATGGAATTTTATGAAAAGGCTAGGGGAAACTATAGTTTGAACTAAGACTCTGGAAGCTCATGTGACCATTAAAAGAGTAATATATGTTTCACTTCTTGTATGTTATTGATTCAAGTTGACATATGCATTAGAGAGAACTTAAGTGCTGTTAAGATTCTTGCATAGATTCTGCTTTTCTAGAAACAATATAAAAGATTCTAGACAGAAATGATCTCAGAAGGAAACCAAAAAGAAAGAAATTCAAAGTTGATGAAAGGGAGTTTAAACTGGATTTAAGAGGTTGAAAGTAGAAAATTTGATAAAAAGTCAAAGAAAATAAATTCAGTACTATGTTAGTTAAATAGTAGTTAAGAACTCTTCCTTTGCAGTACAAATTTAGACCTTTCTGGTCTTATATAAGAAAGATGATTCATAAATAAAATCAATTATAATGACTCTTTTTTTAATAATCCTGAGAAGAAGACACAAGACACAAAGAGGTAGGCAAACCAGAAAGATAGGGATGAAAATTTTGGATGCTTCCTTCTGAATGTGACCAAAAGCCAGAAATGTTTGGGGATACAAAATCTATACTTTGAAATAAATAATACATGGAGAAGTAATATATAGTATGGAGACTACAATTTATAATACTGTATATTTGAAAGTTGCTAACAGAGGTCTTAAAAGTTATCACAATAAAAAAATGTTGAAATAAGTGTAGCAATTGATGTTAACCAGAATTACTGTGGTGATAACTTGGTAATATATACAAAATACCAAATTAGTATCTTGTATATCTGAAACTAATAAAATGTTCTATGAATTATACCTTAATTAAAAAAATGACTATTCTAGTACCATACACTTGTTGTGGCTAGGATTTATATCTTTATTTTTTTACTTTTGTGTGTGTGTAGAAGAACTGGAGTATAGGCCAGAGACAAGATACAGGAGAGATCTGCTACACAATACATAGGTTAGCTCCCTGGCCCAGAATCAAACTCAGGCCATAGTGATGACAGTGTTAAAACTTAACTCTGGGAGACCCTGTAGCTAAGATTTAAGGGAAGAAAGTAAATAAGATTAACCTGTTCATAGTGGACATTATTTGAGGTCTAAGAGGTACAGAAATAGAAAAATTTTGCCCTTCCCATGGAGAAGGTAGACAGTAATCAAATAAGCGAAGTAATGTATGATATGATGGCTGATAGCAGTAAGTTCTATGAAGAAAAGTCAAATTAAATGATCAGAGCATAAAATCAATGGATTCATGCTGTTTTAGTAGAGAGGTGTTGTTGTTTGAAAAGAGAATTTTTGACAAGAATAGTGGACCAGGTTTGGGGAAAGAAATCCAAGAACAAATGTAGAGGAACAAATTTTGAGGCATAGTTTAGGAACTACCAAGAAATGCACTTAGATTAGAGCCCTAATCACCTTTTCAGTGCTCTGAAATGGTATCATTTCAGATACCGTTTCATGTGAATCTTGAGTAGTAGGCTTTTATTTTTTTTTTCATTCCTTCATTAGTGTATTTATGGGCTTGACTCACATGAAACACAAATCTGCTAAAGTTCTTTTTTATGCAGAATGAAGCATAATATCATTATTATTGGAAAACTTAACCTGCTGTGCTTATAGTGCTCTTGTTGACGACCTCTGGGGAGTTCATTATGATAAACTGATTAAGTTTGTGAACTCCTTGGTGCAAAAATGAGAACCACTGCTGAATAAAGATATCCCCTAGTTTTTTATCATCAAGCAGTTTTTTTTTGCATGTGTACCTGTATCAAATGATACATGTGGTGAGACGTAGATCTTAAAATATCCATCTTCATTTAAAACATTTAACATCACCATTTACTTAATGTTTATATTTTTTAACCTTTTTGTTTTCTGTTCTTCTGCAGAGATTAGTTCATTAACTTCTTTATTTTCAGTTTTCATCAGAAAGTGAGGTTGCGGGCCTCCCTGATGGCGCAGTGGGTTAAGCAGCGCACTGTGAAGCAAACCGCAGCCACTGCAGCATGAGTTTGATCCCTGCTGCCGGCCAGGGAGGGGACCCACATGGTGCAGCAGACCTCTCCTGCTGTGCCTGCTGCTCCCCTCAGCAGTGTACTTCCCTTGATCTGCCTGTTCTGCTCCCCACTCTGTCTATGGTGGATCCTCTCACCCCCCACACCTCTGGCCTGTACCCCAGCTCTTGTATGCATAAATAATCTTTAAAAAAAAAAAGAAAGTGAGGTTGATACTATACCAAATGTAGCATTGCTATGAAACTTCTATAAGAAGTATGCAAAAGCTGAACACTGTGGAGGTGAATAATTTACACTATGTTATTATAATTTGAGCTAAATATCTGCATCTAATCTCTAACCCCTGTAGACAACAATAGTTGCTAAAAACTCCATTAAGAGAGCTTGCAATGTTAAAATAGGACTTCTGATTATTGACCTCAACTTCCATGAACCCAAACATCTGCTTTCTCAACAGTTGTGTCCATAAAGTGAACATAACTAGAAAATAAACCAAAAAAAATCATGTAATCATAGATTTTACTATATATTTTGACTGCTGGACATTTATACAGTTACTGAGCAATATCTGGTTACCACTACCTGTCTACCTTACCATTGTTTTTTCTTCAGCTACTTCTTCCACAGAAAGAAGTTCATTTAGCTTCTTACTTTTCAAATTCCCATTCTTTCTTCCTTCTTGTTTACAGCTGATGTTCATGTCTTATAATTCGTGGACAAAAGACAACTAGTGTGCCAGAAATCAGACATCAGTAAATCTACAGGGCATGTGCCCTTTCCATCCTCTCTGCTTCTGTGAAGGAAGAATCACTTCTCTCATCACAGATTAGGTTTGCCAAATGTGACATTGCATCCTTGTCGTACATTTTCAAGGGACTTGATCCTTAGATACTTTCCGTATATTCTTCTCCCCTCTTCACCTTTCAAATATCCTCTATCTGTGAACTTTATGCACACAAGCACATCCTCATCTTTAACAAGTTCTCTTGACCTTGTATTCCCTAGCAATTACTTTCTCTAGCCTTTGTTCTCTACCCTATCCAACTAATGTTTTTGTAGTGAGTTATTCATACATGCAGTGTTGACTCCTTACATCTCAATTATTCTCCAGCCCATTCTAATCCATTTCTAGACCACCATTGAAATAACCTTTTTCAATCCAATCAAAAACTACGAAGTGGTTTAAGTCAAAAGTTCATTTTATATCTATTTCACAAATTTGATGAGCATAGCTATATTTTAAAAATGCAGATTCAGATGAAGTGGTTCTGAATTAGTACCTAAGATACATACTTGCTAAAAGGTCCCAAGTGATCATGTCAATGCTGCTCATTGATGGACCAGATGTTAAAAAGCAAGTGATTTCAAAACATGTGATTTGTTTTGTTTTGTTTCATTTTTTAAAAGATTTATTTATTCATATAAGAGATGGGGTACAAGCCAGAGGTGTGGGAGGTAAGAAGATTCACCACAGACAGAGTGGGGAACAGATCGACTGAAATACACTGCTGAGGGGAGCTGTGGGTAAGGAAGGAGAGGTCTGCTGTGCCATGTGGGTCAGCTTCTGGCCAGAAATAGAACTTGTGCTACAGTGGCTGCGGATAGCTTCAGCGTGCTATGTCTTAACCCATTGCACCATCAGGGAGACCCCTCAAAACATGTGTCTTGGTTTTATTTATTTATTATTTTATTTTGTGTGGATTTTTTTCATGATTCCTCTTCTTCTAAAATCCTTCTTCCTATACCCTGTATTTGAGGTTCTTCTTATTTTTCAGGTCTCAGTTAAAAATTAACCTACTGAAAATGCCCTTACTATATCACCCACCAAGAGCAGATACTTGATATGTTTTTCATATAGCATCTTATTGCTTTATTATACATTTCTTGTTTGTTTTATTCTTTTTTGCTGCATTCCCCATTAGATTGAAAATTCCAAGGAACAAGGACCATGTCCTTGTTATGTACTACTCCAGCGTGAAGAATGTAGTAAGAATTTAGTAAAATCTGACTGAATGAAGACCTGTACAGATAATCCTACAAGATCATATTCTTTGAATTTAAAAATGGGATTTAAAAACCCTCAAAAGTGCATTTGCTATTCTTGATACTCTTTACAGCCAACCCTATTGCTATGCTGGATTCTTAACTCCTGTCTTCAAGTGTTTATTCCCTATAACTCTTTCTCCAGTCTCACTTGGTGATGCTCTAAAGTTGAACTTTATAGTTAAGACCACATTCTTCTTTGAAGATTTTCCAGCTAGTACATTCTCATGAGAAGAAGCTAATGGTACTATCATCCCTCCAAATTTATTATATTATACATTCATTAGTTATATTATACATTATTTTTTTCTTTTTTTGTCATCTTCTTCCCTAAGCATCTAGAATTCAAGGACCATATTGTAATAATTGTGATAAATTTCAAAATACCAATCATACAAATAACTTGTGGTCTTCAGAACAATTATTTTTGCAACTTATATCATTCCCAATTTTAAAAATAAAAGATTGTGACCCAAGATGTTGATAGCTCAAAGTCACCTGACAGTAGGTAGAAGAGTATAAGATCAAAACCCATGTTCCTTCTACCATGAAACCCTTTCCTGTCACCCTGTATCTCCTTTCCCCTTCCTGTCACCCTGTATCTCTTTTCTCCTGCATATCAATCTCTAGTGTCTAGCACAACCCTCTCACATGATACAGGTTAAATAACCATTAAGACAAATCCTGCTCCATGTCCTCTCAGGAACATAAACCAAAGGATTAAAATAGCTAGAGATTCCCAAAGCCCATTTCTTTTCCCAAGAGATATCTATGCTAAACAGTGTGTAACATCAAGAACCCACTGGTATTCTTATCCTGTTTTCTTTTTTTTGCTTTTGTTTTTGTTTTTTTTTTTGTTTTGTAACAGTAAAATTGTTTTACTCAATAGCTCTCTTGGGAAAACAGTGAAAAGTGAACACAAGCTTTCTTATATTTGTGGTAATTTCTTAAGAATATATATTACTTGATATGATAGGAAATCTTAAAAGAATTTAAGAATACATATACAATAGTCATTTTCTTCCTTGAAATTCCATAACTTCTGCTTTTGGGTATAAAAAGAAACACTCTGAAATAAGGCACATAGAGAGAAAAAATATTATTTTTTCTCAGATGATTAGGGAGTCATTTTTGTCCCTAACATGGGAAATGGAGGTAGAAACAGAACTAGCTGTGCTTTTTAATCCCTTCTGAGCATTTTAAGACTGTTTAGTGAAATAGCTAAGCCCTCACACTTTGCAGCAAACTCTGAATATAAGCACACAGTTGGGAAGTATATCCCACTCAGCCATAAAAAGGAGAACAGGCCTGTCTTAAAAGTCTACTGTTAAGTGTACCCCAGAAGAGACATGGGACTTACCTGGTAAAATCACATTGGATTGAGAGACAAAAGATAAAAAAATAAACTTGTGAAATCTTCAAAGTGATAAATCAATACTCAGGCAGGTCCCCAAGCTGGAATTGCCTTAACAGCTAGAACTAAAGAGAGAGCCATTCATGGTAAACAGGACTTCATTCCCAGGGCAACAGCAGACAGAACAGGAAGTGCAGCCCTCAGAAGGGACCAAAGAACAGCCCATCTTTCTTTTAGATATCATCTTTACTTCACAGTAGCAATTTACCCTGACATAACTTCAAAATAAGTACTCAAGGGAACTCAGCATATATTTGTTTTGTTTTGTGTTTCTTTTTTTCCATTTTCTTAATCACCCTGCCAATTCATTTTGCCTAAAATGATTCATAAAACGAAGTTAGGTTTAGCGGTAATGAGAACCAATACCTGGGTCCACATAGTGAAGAGTAACTTGTACAGTAGTAAACCTTTTATAGATAGAGACTCATTAATTGTCTTGAGACTGTCATTAAATAATAGTAGAATTAAGAAAAAAAGAAATAAGGAAAACTGAACATGCTCAGTAGTGCTTCCCTAAATGCATGCCCTCAGGTGACAATTTCAAAGAGTTTTTATGTAAATAATCTAAATGTCTCAATGCTTGTTTCTATTTCTAGTTCACCCCTACCCCAAGCCTCTGGCCAGATCTAGTTATTTTTAAGTTTCTTGTTTTTTCTTCTATTTATATCCTTCTAGAATCAATGAGTGTGAGGTAAAATGCTTATCAAAGGAAAGTAGCTCAGTGGATGATGTGGTGGACTACGTGGATGCTTTGGTGATAGAAATTTCTTCTCTCAAGAACAATGAGAATAGTTTGCCCATCACTAAAGCACCAGAGTTGATGATTATTTTTATTGGAAGTGTTCTTCTCAATTTTTTCAGGCCATTAAGTGACTCAAAATTCTATTTCTGAGGGCTTTATTGAATATTATTGAAAGACCCCAACATGGAATAGATAAATAAGGAGAAAGTAAAGGGGATGAGAAAGAAATGTGGGCAACTGCAGAGATAATTGCTGATCTTGCTACATCTGGGGTCAGAGTGACATAAAAGGATTTTTAAATCTCCACTCACCTTGTTTTCTATCAATACAACGATGTAGATGTTACTCATGACCTCTCATTGTTCCTGCTTGAAGTACCATCTAGAACACCTCAGAGCTATTTTTCCAATAACATAGGCATGCCATTTCCAATGGAGATATTAATCACTGAAACAAAATATTCATTGATAATTTGCCAAGATGTTTGCCAGCCACTTAAAGGATAAATCAGAAATAATATTTTCTACATAAAAGGGGTTGGTGTGTTCTTGACAAAGATTGCACTAAGCAATGTGCCCTGAAAATGGCCAATAAGAACATTTTATTTCCAGTGGTACCTCAGTTTGCTAAACTTACACAGAAGCTTATTCCCTTCTGACAATAGATTTTTTTATTAAAATATTTTAAAATTTACATATACTTGCCATTAATTGTAATCCCCATGTATTCCCCATCACCATCTCACCAGTGCACCATCACCTCAATCCCTTGTGCTCCCATCTTCCCTCAACCCTCCACCTCCCCTCCCCACCAGGTGTCCCCAGTCTGTCCTTGATCTTTTGACAATAGATTTGCATGAAACACTTACCTCTGAATCATACTTCACCTTTTATGAAATCAGCAACAATTATTCACTTTATTTTTTAAAAACATTTATTTATTTATGCATACAAGAGCTGGGGTACAGGCCAGAGTCAAGGGAGATGAGAGGATTCACCAGAGACAGAGTGGGGAGCAGAACAGGAAGACTGACTGAAACACACTGCTGAGGGGAGCAGCGGGAGAGGCAGGAGGAGTCTGCTACACAATATGGGTCACCTCCTCAGGAGGCAGATGCTGCAGTGGCTTGTGCTGCAGTGGCTGCCATTTGCCTCATCGTGCCTTGCTTAACCCACAGCGCCACCAGGGAGGCCCTAGTTATTCACTTTAAAGTGCTACTCTAAATTCTAAACTGAAATAGTCTCAGTGAACACTCATATTTTGAACTACAAACATCTAGTTCTGATTTAATATCAAATAGTAGAGATTTTACTTTATTTTTCTTGATAAATATTGGGTTCCTGGCCTAAAAGAATAGTTTCCTTCCAAATATGTGAGTCGTAATATTGAGAAGAGACATAATTAAGCTCCTTTTGAATATACTAGTAGATTTATAGTTTTGGATTCTGCCTTGTATCCATAGAACTGTTTCCTGTAATAAGTTTACTTTTTTTTCCACTTATCAAAGTTCCAACCATTTGGAATCATTCCCTGGACTTGTAATGTGGTGAATTTATTTATTTTAAATTGTTTACCTCAGTTATTTTAATGTCATAACTAAACCATTTCAAAGGAGAGTGATCTAGAGAGAAATGTAACATTGCATCTTAGTCATCATGTTAAGATCTTATTTCTATTAATGTGCAGAGTATCTCAGAGACCAGAAAACATTATCTTAGAAAATGCTGTAAAAATAATTCCTTCTTCTAGAGAGAAACACATGAAGCACAAGCAGTTTGATTTTATAATACCTCAGATGGTTAGGTAATTGCTTATAAATAATCATCAGAGATTTAAAGTAAAGCTTTAAGGGACAGACTTAACTTATTTTACCCAGTTATTGGTCATGAGATTTCACCCCTGAAGATCTTGAGTTGGGGGGATTACATATGTCAGCAAAGCAAAATAAAGTGCTCATGTACCCCTAGATAGCAGGATGCAGCCCTTTGCAGAATACTGCATTTGTAAGAAGGTCATGACACAGCTGGAGAGGCAGAATAAAGCACAGGTTTTCACAGGAATGACTATTGTATTTTAAGAAGAATTACAGCATCACTGAAATTATCAGGCAGTGGTCCTTTATATTTGAAAATTTTCTTGTTTTTTTTTTTAAGTATGATAATATATCAATTCTAGAAATAAAAAAAGCAGAATGGATGAGAATGGGACTTCCTATTTACTAATTGCTCCTTCTGTCACCCCCAACTACCCTATCCAACCCATAGAGCATAAAACACATAATACAAGCCAGCCATCATCATTAATTAAAGTCATTTTATCTCCTAGAGTCTAAATAAAATTAGATTGAATTGTCTACCTGATTCTTGGCTTTCCAAATATTCAAATATTTCTGAGTCTGGAGAAGTTATATATTTATAATCATCTAGCTAAAAATTCCAATTACCAGTGGAAATCTTGAACCAGTTCATGTCTTATCTCCTTGAAGCCATTCAAGTCCCTCTCCTCTGTGTCAATCTAAAGGGTGGGATCACCCCTTTTCCTCGATTTTTCCTCCAAACATAATGCATATATGTTGCATCATTAACAAACTTCAATGGACATTTGGAACAACCAGCCTTAAGCACTTGGAAGTGTTTTTTGTTTGTACGTCTGTTTGCTTGTTTTCAGGAGGAGGGTAGAGAAGAGACTGGGATGAGGGCACAAAGAGCACAAAGGACTGAGGTGATGGTACACGAGTGAAATGGTGGTGGGAACTTCCTGGGGACTGCAAATAATGTCAAATATAATTAAATAAATCTAACAAAAAGGAAAAAAAAATACTTGGAAGTATCTGTTTCAAAATTTTAATGGATCCTGCCATGGAGAAAATCTGGAGACACAAGGGGACATGTAGAAATGCAGTGTGGCAGTCGGGAAATTGTCAGGAACTTTGCACTGGCCCCTATGTTCTTAGCTTCTCTTTATTCAACTCAAGTGTGACCAAAGAGATTACCTTGGCTTCTGTTCTAAATAACCCTGCATCCCTTCTCATTCTCATTCTCCTTATCATGTTTATTATTCTCTATATAGTTTTGTATATGATATATGCATGCTTTTGTTTACAATTCACCTCCCTGAGAATGATTAAAGTTAGAAAAGAGCAGAGATTTTTGTTTGATTAAATGATACAGTCTCAACCCATAGCAAAGTGTCTGATACAGAGTAGATATCCATTATGTTTGTAAAGTTCATGAAGCAGAAACATGCTTAACTTGTCCAAGGAACTAGAAGGAGACCACTGATGATTAGGGGAGTGGTCAAGAAACATTATCTATAAGCAGACTCTTCTAATTTATGTTGTTCTGTTTGAAAACAAATAGAATAGAGGAATATGGTATTTTCTGATAGACTGTTGATAAGTAGGCAGTCTTCTGACTGCCACACATCCTTTATACATGTCGCCTTGTGACTCCAGAGTTCCTCCATGGTTGGACCCATTAAAATTTTGAAACAGGCATTTCTAAGTACTTAAGGCTGGTCCAGCTTCATTTGATTCACTATTCTGAATCTCAGCTGGCACTGGACTTAAGAAAACTGCAAATGCTTTGTTTTACTAAGCTCAAGGACAAAACAAAAAAGAACACCTTTTTCCATCATTACCCCATCCAGCTCTTTTTGTCAGTGTAATTTACAAGCAGTATTTTGCCTTACCAGAAATGGTTGTTCAAATTTACTCTAGAGATAATGGGTCTGTGCGTCAATGTATCACAATGATATTGGGGTGAAGCAATCAAAAGTGAATGGAACTTTTTTTTCCCTGAACAAAAGTGTGGTGCCATGTTCTTTCTCTGAGACATAGTGGAAAATAGTAATCGCCTCACAAGTACAGTTTCAATATGAAGAGCACCTGTACATTATTTTCACTTTTTATGTTTGACTCTTTAAAGCTGAATTTTTGGATTCTTAAAATGACTGCTAGGAAAGCTTTTTCAAACTTGAGAAATCATTTATCCAATGCACTTATGTGCACACCTATGTGAGAGTAGTGTTCTATATACTAAGTTTTAAGGGGATGATATTTTTATTTTTGTTTTTTTGTTTATGCTATAAAGGAATACATTATAGTCTAGTTGTACTCAAAAAAGCAGCTAAGAGAGAAAAGAAGGAATCTCTGAAATATGACAGAGAAATCAGGTGGATCTGCAGGGAAGGACAAACCACATGGATGTTCCATTATCAGACAGTAAACAAGGCACAGACTGATATTGATAGTTTGAACACTGGGGAAAGGATACAAGGGATGATAGAGAAGACCATAGACTGAAATTTTATTGGGAAACCTGATAACAAAGACAAGGATGTAATCAGAGAATCTAGAGTTAGCAAGTAGGATTAAAAAAGACTAAAAAGACAAGTGCATTAGTTCTAGAGGAATCTGAATGATCTGGATGTAAATGCTGACACTGTAAGGAGATAGATCTGTTGCTGGAACTGAGGTATGGGAACATTCTACATATGGTATACTACGAGGTGTTAAGTAAAGAACTATGAAGAAGTGCTAATTTCTCTCTTTTTGAATGCTTGATTTGGAAGATAGATTTTTTAAAAATATACTTGTTATGTAACAGTGAAAATGTTCAGGTAAAAAAATTTACAGGCATTATGGAAATATTGATAAGAAAAGTATTCTCTTTGTTAGGACTTGTAAGTAGAGCTTGAGGAAAAAAAATAACTTCTTTAGAGTGGAAAGAATATGGACTTTAATCTCAAATAAACATTAAACATGATATAACCTCTCTGAGACTCAGAGTTGGTGTGTTTGTAAATTACATTGAATGGTATTCCTCTACATTCAGAAAATGTCATTGCCCACCCTCCAAAGCTTTAGTAAATGTGAATATTGATTTTCATTCTGTCATGGTGTCCTGAAAATCTATCTATATGTGTAGATATAAAGACAAAAATATTGATCACGAATTCTTAATACTTTATGGAGACTTTGGTGACATAACTCTTATTTCATTATAATAGCTAGCAGGAATGATAATGATATTCTTAATTTATCACTTTTCAAAAATTTTAAGTAAAGACTTTGAAATTTACAAAAGAAAGGCATTTTACAATCAATGTATGTATTCATTTCATTATTGTAATAGCTAAACATTAATGTCTACTCCAGAGTTTTATGGGAAGGCCAAATACATAAAACTCGTCAATTAGTTTCCAGAAAATTATACTGCTTAGAACAAAAATGGTTTTTGTTATATGTAACAAAAGAAATATGGTAATATCCTAATGAGGAATAACTAGGAAATATTGGGAACTCTTGTCCCTGTAAACATTTTCAAGTTAAATGGCATCATGGAAGAAGTAAAGGTTCTATCTAAGTGAAACACACAGAATTAATTACATGGATTTACTCCTTATGAGTAGAGTATTCCTCAGAAATAAAGCAAAGCCAAATTATAAATAACATACTGAGTCATCCATAATTAAGGGAAGTTTCTTATAGTATATTGAAAAATAAGCTCTTTAGAAAGAAATTTTAATAATTCCAAAGTTTTATTGAACTCCCAGTACATGCCTGACAATTTGCTGTATAACAAAGACAAAATAGGGTGGATAAAATATTGTTACAAAAATGGCTGAAACAATAGCTTCCATTCTACATATTCTTAACACTTCCCAATCAAAGCTGGGCTCCATGTTTCCCTCTTTGAATATGGGCAAGCTTGACTATGGTAAAAGTGAGACTGTATAACTTCTGAGGTTGACCATGAAAGATAATGTAATTTCTGCCTGAATTTTATGGAAAGCTTTCTTTTGGAATCAATAACCCCATGAAGAGTTCCACATGACAAGGAATTGATAGCACCAATTTGCCGATCATGAGTCTTCTCATCCTTCAGTGCATCCTTCAGTGAAGATGCGTTGGCTCACATGAAACAGAAATAAACTTTCTCCATTGAAACTGCCTGTATGTACAAGCAAAATAAATAACTGTTGCTATATTAAGGCTCTATGTTTTGGGTTGGTTTGTTATACAGCAATGGCTACCTTGAGCAGTAAAAAATCAGTCAGGTTTCTATTCTCTGAAACTTACAGTAAGTAAATGATAAACTAGAAATTATGATAAAATATAGAAAAGTTTCTAATAATGGCAATATATGCATTATGGAACTATTTGGAGGATGAATTGTATTTTTCAACAATTATAGCTCTCTGAAGATCAAACACCTAAAATGTTCAATTTAGAAATAGTGTAAATGGAAGGTGAATAACTTAAAGCTGCAAAGTATGTCTTATAATAACCTGTGTGGTGATGGGAGTGAAGGTGGGGGGGAAGAAAATAATACGAAGAAAAAAAATATGCAAAAGTCAAATGAAATCAGTTTAAGAAGATTGAACTTTAGCCTAAACTAAATGGTGATGAAACAAATATTTTAATTAGCTAAGGATGCAGTCAGTCTTGCATTTTTGAAAGGTTAAGAATCAAAGGAAATAAACTAAAGATATACTGACTAGTTAGGTAGTAACAATAATTCAATTTTTCCCTATCTGCAGTCTCTTATATCAGTTAATGAAAACTCTGTCCTTTTAAATGCTCAGAACAAAAACTTTGGAAGTATCCTTGACTCTTTTCATATTTTCCATCTAATCTATTAATAAATTGTGCTTTATTTGCCTTTAAAATATATGTACAATCTGAACATTTTTTTAAATGTTGTATTGCTTCTAACCTCATCAAGCCATCATTTTTCACATGAAACATTAAAAAAAAGTTAAAGGTGCTTCTGCTTTTCTATTTATCACATCTACCACATGGTCTCATCTCAACACAGTAGTCAAAGTAAACTCTCAAAAGCCAAAACTAGACCAGTTCACTCTGCTTAAAACCCTTCAGTGGTTACCCATTTTACTAATAAAATCCAGAATCCATATCATTTCCTATGATGCTATACATAATCTGATTCCTTTTTGTCTCTCTGACTTCTCACTTTTTCTCCCTCTCTGTTCAAGCCTAAGATGCACAAACATAATAGTGTTACTTCAGCCTAAAGCTTTCGGTTTAGCTATTGTTTCCACTCAGAAATCTATTCACAAACAGTGACATAGCTAATTTTTTCAGCTCCTTTAAGCCTTCAAAACTCACCTATTTAAAACTGGTGGTTTCACTCTTACATGAAATACAAAGAAATAAAATGAAGCATCACTAAATACCAAAGCCTAGTAATCTCACTATAAAACTAAGGCTACTTTAGTGGGAGGGAGTAAAGAAAGGAGGAGGAAAGAGCCACAGTGGACTATGGTAGAGGACTACCATGATGCCTTAATGGTGATATGGTGTGATAGCACACACCTCAAGAGGTGGAACCTTATATTTCATATAATTGTGGTAAAAGCCAGTTACCTAAATTTTAAAAAAGTGCAATTAGAAGGCCCCTAATTTATATCCCTATATTCCTCAACCTAGCCTTTCTCTATCTTTTCTTTTTCTCAGTGTGTATATCACCCTGTAGCATATTACTGAACTTATTTATCATATATATTGTTCATCTTCTGTCTTCATATCTATCTGCCCTCACTGTTGATAAAATATAAGGAAGGATGAAAGCAGGAATCAATTGTTCACTAAGCAAAAAAATGACCTTGAGATGATTCTGGCACATAGTAGGAATTCAAATGAATGAATGATGACTATAGGAATGGAAGAACTCTCCTATTCTTTCCATAATATTTAATTTACCCTTTATAATTTAACATAACTTTTGGTATGGCGTTTCCTCTACCGAAATTCTACGTGGAGTTATCTGCCTTCTCTTTTTCCTCTTGTCACTGTGACTGTCACTGGAATTTAATAAACCATTAAAGTCATCCTGGCTTCTAGGCCAGAACAAATACCAGTTAGTGCATTTCAAATATTAATGTTCCTGTCATACTATTGAGGAAAATAGGAGTGGTCAGAGGCATCAAAAATTCACATAGCTTTATTCAAGGTAACTTTTTCAGTCAATAATGGATCTTAAAGGGCAGAATTAAAATTTAATATATTTCAGGGAATGTATATGGTGATTAAAAGCACCCCATGAAATTAAGTATGAAAAAATGTTAGTTATGACAAAACCTATTTACATATGTAGTAAGTGAAAGTTATTTTCCCTGTTATTTATACTACAGCTGTATTTGATTTTAACTATTTAATATCTGAATTCCACTATTCTTCTTTGACATCTGGAAGTAAGGAAAAACTGCTTCAAGTTATTTTTATATTCACAGCGTAATTTATAATCGTCTCATATTTCAAATAACAATTTCTCTTTCATCTCCATTGTGTCTATTACATGTATTCTACATGTGCTAGAATATAACAAAAAACATGATTTGTTTACTCATGGAAGTTTTTATCTAGGTATTCCAATAATTGATAAAATAATGAATGATGTATTGACACAACAGTGGATAGAGTATACCACAGTCTATACAGTCTACCCCTGCCAATTACAACTACTATGCTTATGTATATGAAGATATTTTTCTTCCACTTCTTTCCCTAAGCTTAGTCTCTTATGGAAGTAATTGGAGAAGACACAAACAAGATAAAATTGAAAAGACTGAAATATCGTTTTAGTTCTAGGATATTCAACATATTTTCCTTGAGCATTTCTTCTAGGCACTGTCCTGAGTGTTGCAATCAGTGGCAAACAAAATGCGGACAAAAACAAAATATTTGCAAAATCATATTTCTGACATAGTATTTGTAAAGGACAGAGTGTATATTTAAAAACCTTTAAAACTCAAAATAAGACAAAATCTCAAATAAAGGGGCAAAGATTATAAAAGATTTTTCAACAAAGACATGGATAACAATTTGGTATATGAGAAGATACTGAGTCTCATTATTAAGCAGGTACATATTGAAATCACGGGGTCTCCCTGGTGGCACAGGGGTCAAAGTCTCAGGGCTATCAAGCAATCACCAGTCACTGCAGTTTGAGTTCAATCCCTAGCCAGGAAGCTAATACACATGGGACAGCAGACCTCTCTTATCTCACCTCGTGCTCCCCTCAGCAGTGTATTTCAATAAATCTGCCTGTTTTCTTCCCCATTCTGTCTCTGTGAATCCTTACTTTCCCAAACCTCAAAACCCTGTGTACCTCTAGCCTACACCTCAGTTCTTCTGTGAATAAATAAAAGTAAATCTAAAAAAAAAAAAAAAAAAGGAAAGGAAATAGAGTTACACACTTGACTAAGATTATTAAAATTAAGGAAATTATGTAAGTCAAAGGTTAGCAGGATGTAGGGGAACTGTGTGTGTGTGTGTGTGTGAGCATATGTGTGTGTTCCTAAACTTGCAAATACCTTGAGTGTCTGGTAGAAGCAAGTGAAAACCTGGTAGGAATGCAAACTGGTCCAACTTCTATGGAAAGCAGTATGGAGGTTCCTCAGTCTGTTAAAAATGGAGCTACCATATAATCTAGCAATTCCACTCTAAAAGATTTACCCAAAGGACACAAAAATACTAATTCAAAAGAATACATGCACCCCCCATGTTTATCACAGCATTATTAATAATAGATAAGAATTGGAATCAACCCAAATGCCCAAAAATAGATGACCAGATTAAAAAAAAAAAGTGATATATATACACACAATGAAATATTATCCAGCAATCAAAAGATAAATTAGAGACATTTGCAGAAATATGGATAGAACTTGAAGGGATTATGCTCAGTGAAATAAGTCAGAAGGCAAAAGAAAAATACTGGATTATTCCCCTTGTAGGAGGAATATAAGGGATTGAGGAAAAATAAAACAATAATAACAACAACAAAATGACAAGATGAATGAAAATAAACAGCTACAAAACTGAGACATTCTACAGGGACGAGGGAGGGATTGGGATAAAGGCAGGAGTAGGAAGAGCACAAGAGACTGTGGTGATGGTGCATGGGTGAATTGATGGTATAAATTCTATGGGGTCTACATCCAGAAAAGAAAGCAAACATTGTAAGAAAAATAAATAAATAAATAAATAAATGGAAAAATAAAAGCAATTATTAACTCCAAGGAAAACAAAAAGTTGTGCAGTATGTTTGGTTGTGAAGGTGTGTTTCGGTTACATTGTTAAAGCAATGTAAATATTGACTATAGATTTAACCCAAAAAATGACAGTATTATATTGGGCAATGAAGGGAAGGGAAATAGAGGCATAAGTGAATTAAACAATAAAGAGCCAATCGTTGAGATATGAGGTAGATGAATAAAAAGAGAACTGCTATTATTTAGAAATTCGAAGTTAAATAACAATAACAGTTTTGGGTACAACACTGAAGCTATTGCTACTAGAGACTTGAAGGAGTAAGTGTGAAAATAAAATGATTTCAGTTTAACACTATTTGATAAATTATTAGAATATATTTTTTGGACAAAAAGTTACATTTTATTAATTTTTGAAAGGAACATTGCATCTTTCAAAATCAATATAGGGCCTCCCTGGTGGCACAGTGGGTTAAGCAATGCACTATGAAGCAGACCTCAGCCACTGCAGCTCGAGTTCGATCCCTGCTGCTGGCCAGGGAGGGGACCCACATGGCACAGCAGACCTCTCCTGCTGTGCCCGCTGCTCCCCTCAGCAGTGTACTTCCCTTGATCTGCCTGTTCTGCTCCCTGCTCTGTCTGTGGTGGATCCTCTCACCACCCCCCCACCTCTGGCCTGTACCCCAGTGCTTGCATGCATGCATGCATGCATGCATAAATAAATAAATAAATAAATAAATAAATAAATAAATAAATATTTTAAAAAATAAATAAATAAAAATCAATATATGCATATACTACATTATATTTACCACTAAAAGTTCAATTTTATTCTTCACCATATAATTAATCTTTTTTTCCCCAACTTGCTCATATTTCATCCCTATCTAGTAACCACTAATTGATCTTAGAGTCTGAAAGTTTATTTTTCTTTTGCTTAATTCACCCATTTCTTTTGCTATATGCCATATACTGTAGCCCAATTCCCTTGCTCCCCTCAACCTTTAGTTTAAGTTGTTTTTGTTGGAAAAGTAGAACTAAGCAGAAATAAGCAGTAAGCATCCTTTATTCTGCCTTCTCCTTAACTCCCCTGTGTGATATATTCTCCAATTGCATTCCTGGGAATTTTGAGAACTAATTGTGTTACATCTTTAACAAAATTTTTCATGCCCCTCTGAAGTTTGTAATACCACAAGAGTCTGCTGGTCTTTTATAAGCTGTTAACCCCAAAATAACACTCTGCTGAAAAAGATAAACAATTTAACTCAGCCTATTCTGCCCTGTGTCTCATGAGACCTGGGAAATCCTGCACTCTCTCCATATCTCACATTCCTCACATCCTTTACAGTATATAATCACAGCATTGCATCATTCATCTAGGTGGCTTCTTTCAGGGTATTAGCCCTGCTGACTTTGGTGACAACTCTTACAGAGTAAATTCCCTTGTGAAATGATAGTCTTGTGGTTCCAAATTTGGCTTTCTGAGTAGCAACAGAAAAACACAGTTTATTCATTTACAATATGAGTGAAATCACCCAATGTTTGCCTTTCTCTATCTGACTTATTGCACAAGCATAATATTCTTTAGGTCTATCTATGCTGCAAATGGTAATATTTCATCTTTTTTAATAGCTGAGTTGTACATGAAATTTATATATCTCTAATGGAAAAGAGACATGATAAAATAACTTCAGAAAAGAGTGTAAAATGTTAAATATACATCGACTATAGGATCCAGCTTATTGTAGCCAAGAAGACAGATGCATGAATTTATACAAAGACTTATATATATATATATGAGTCCATAGTGGTTTTATTTGTAATAACCAAAAACTAGAAATAATCCATATAATTCTAAACCTGTGAATGAATAAGCAAATTTTGTGTACCTATACAACTGAAAAGTACTTAGCAAAAAAATAGGATGAACTATTGGTAAATACAACAGTATGGAAAATCCAAAATATTTTTTCTGGGTGAAAGAAGTCAGACAAAGAGAATACAAACTCTATGATTCTGTTTATTAAAAATCCCAGGAAATGTAAACGAATCTACAGACTGAAAGCAGAGTAGTGGTTACCTAGAAATGGGTGTTAGGAAAGAGAAGGGATATATTACAAGAAGCCACAATGAAACTTTTGGGAGAAATAGATGTATTAATTATCCTGATTTTGGTGACGGTTCCATGGGTGTATTCATATATCAGAACTTACCAATTTTTTTAAGTATGTGTATTTTGTTATATGATGAGTAAGTGTATGATGTGTTCTATTACACATCAATCAAGCAGTTTCAAAGATAAATACAACTGATTATAGTAACATCATTTTAAGTTTACTTAGGGTTTACCATCTAGCAGACATTGCCTATGTGCATCACATATGTTAATATGATATTTTGTGCTTCCACCATTAATATATAATATAAAAACTTTGTGTTAAACTGAGACAGAAATTAACTAAACTCTCTGAGAGTCGTTCTTCCAATAAGTAGCACCCCTGAGATTTGATGCCAGGCTTCCTGTTTTCATATTCCATACATTTGTCCATTCTGTTACAATGATCTTTAAGGAGGTATGAGTTGCTACAATAATAATAGATCAGATTCTTAATGTCATGGTTATTATTGCATTTTTCTTCAGAGTTTTACAACTTGTACTACCATGATACTGTGTTAGCTCAAATCTTTCCACCATTTTCTCTGCGAAATATTTTGCTTTTCTAACACAGGATGACTTCCTTTTATTTCCCATGCAATCAATTTAGTATCCACAGTTGCTCTTTCCTAATTGGTACACTGCAGTTAGATTAGTAGCTTATGGTACTCATGGTAATCATAAACATAACAGCAATCACAAATTCCAAGCATTATTTGACTACATAATAGTCATATAATATTTCTATAATCATTATATAAAAATAATTTATTTGTATGATAATAATTATACAAATAATAATCATTCATGTGATCTAGAGTATGTATAGTTTTACACAGTTCTTAATCACATTGAAACTTTCTATCTTGAAATTTCAGTTCACTTAATTTCAGCTGAAGTTTAGTTTTTTCATTTTAAAAAAAGTGAAATCATAATGTCTTGCTCCATAGATGTTTCTCTTTAAGGTATACTATATGTGTGGAAATGTTTTTCATATATGTTTAAGGCTATATAATTAAAGTGACTTTCCTTCTTAAACTGACCTCATTTTCTATAATACTCACATTTGTACTTTGTTACTATCATTTCAGAATTTACTAGCTGTGTAATCTTACAGAACTACCTTGGACCTCTCACTTATAAAATGCGTATAAGAGAAAGTGTCACAAGGTTGTTAGAAGAATTCAATGAGTTAAATCTTTGAGTTGTTAGAACATAGTGTGGCCATATAAATACTCAATAATTGTAAAGTTCTCAGTCTTTCCTATGTCTTATTTGTCTTTGTTTTATTTTAGAAGTACTAATATTATGCTAAAGTTTTAAAGAGCTGAGTATCATTATTACTCTAATTTTAGAAGTAAGGGAAGCATTTGCCTAAGAACATCAGGTGAGTAACTAATGGAACTTTTCTAAATAACAATTATAAGCAGAAAAATCACAACAGCGCCATTAGTCCAATTGGTAAAAAACTACAGTTTAGACTGAAATTTGAGCAGTCTTAGATGGAAAACTCTATACTAATAGTCTATCAATTTTAAATTGAAATCAAGAAATGGTATGACTAACCCGGTTCTAAAAGTCTGCAGAGAAGACTAGAGGGCAATGTTGAAATAGTTCATAGAAAGAACTAGATTCATAACTTTATCTAAGACACTCCTGGCTAGTAGTGTCCTTGAAAGAACAAATTCCTTTGCTATTTAACCTTTTATAATATTAATGTTGAAGTAACTCCTTTAGGCATTGTTAGGAAGAATTTTGAACTACGAGGTAGAACTAAATTTATGTCATATGAAAAGGAAGGTAAGTTGCCTGCTATTATTCTCTAAAACACATGCTACCTTTAAACAATATTTTTAAAAAAGGTAAAAATTTAATTCTCTTTCAAATTAACAATTGGTGTGAAACTTTATCAGACTAGTCTTCTTTAAAAAGAACAATAATATTTATAACTTCTCAGCCTTTTGGCTAAGATCAAGTATAAAAAGAACAATAATATTTAGCAATTTAATCATTCAATTTGTACCAGACCTTTTTCTAAGCATTTTACATGATTACCTCACTTGATCTCTGTAACAACCTTATGAAGTAAATAGCATTGGTGCATCTCTTTACATTTAAAGGAATGAAAACTAAGGAATTTGCATAATTGGCAAATAAGGTCACATAGTTAGTAAATGGAGCAGAAATTTAAATTCTAAAATTCTGACTTCAGAACACTGGCTACAAGCCACTATGATAGAAATGGTTGTCAGAATAATATGATTCCAGTCAAAGGATTTAATATCCAGAAACCTTGTCTATATTTCTATTTTAATTTAAAAAACACTCAGAATATAGTGAATATTATGTACATTTAGGAAACCAAAGTGAAATGTCTTTCAAATATTCAGATAAAAGAAACAAGAATACACATAAAATTTCAAATAAAATACAATTCTAAATGAAATTGAATGTTAAAAGAGTTGTAATCAACACTCAAGCAAAAGATAAAGTCTTTCAGTGTATTCAAAGAGCCTAAAAATACAGTAAGTTTTTTGACCAATAATTTCACATTATCAGTTTTCTACATATTTTAAAATATCTTAGTAGAGGTACTAAGATTTTGAGGATGTATTTTTGTCTAGTTTATAATTATTTCTTTTAATAATACCTCTTTGCTTATACTAAATTTGGTATTTTAACTCTCTCTTCACTGGTACATATTAATAAGATCCATTAAATTGAAAATATAATACAAGCTATTTATAGCCTTATTTACCACACATAGTCCTAAATACTTCATATATTTTTGTTCATTTAATCCATACAACAATCTTATTAATAAGTACTCTTGTTATCATTTTTCCCATAAAGTATGGCATTGCTACTAGTGTAAATGGTAGAGCGTCGATTTAAATGTGATACTTTTCCAAAAAGATCATGTTCATAACCTCTATAATATACTATCATGAAATATCCAACTATTATAAAACACCCTTAGCATAATTGATTTGTGTCTAATTTGAGGCAGCTTATCCCCAGATGTTAACTCATCCACTAGGCACTTACTGAGTACCAGTTTTCCTAGTTACCTTTCAAGTCTGAAAATACAATGATAAATATTAGAGAGAAGCTCTGAAGAAGAAGGAGACACATAACTGACATTCTACAATGAACTGCATAGAGTATATAGAAAGGGCTGAAGGAATACATATGTGACTGTGCTTGATCCAGAAGTCATAGTTGTAGAAAGAGGAAAAAAAAAGGAGAGCAATTTAGTAATAGGAGGAAATGTAGTAGACCCAAAAGAAGCTGACAGTGAATTTAAAAAATCAGAACCAATTACTTTTAAACTTTCCTCAAGAAAAAAATGGTGGCATAGCAATCTCTCAAGAATCTGAAAAAATATTATTAGTCAGGATCTTGCAGCACACATACAAGTGGTAACTGAGAAAGTTTAATGAAGAGACTATTTACAGAATTGTAGGGAAGGTTAAAGGCACCAATAAGAGAAGAGACTATAAGGAGGTTAATCCCAGAAATTATTAGAGTTGCCTACTCTAATCTGGAGAGCAGAGAAATATTGCTGTTTCTGGAAACCAACAGGAACTGTAATGGTGGAAGAGGATCTGCTCAAGTAGAAATTGTGTCTCTAGGTAAAAGAGCATAGCAGTGAAGGGGTGGGAGTATACATATTTTGACCTCATTTTCCTCCAATCTGTTGCCTCAGTGGTCAAATGGTGGGCAGGGAAGTATATGTGATAGAATTAATAGAATGAGAGAATTCATAGAAGTCAGAATGCTGAGAAGGTGAAGTACCAATCTGGAAAGTAAAATGGAGAAATAACCAACTTCTATTGATGCTCAGAAAACAGTAATTGTTACTCTAATATCTCTGAGGGAAACAGGAAACAGGGAGCAAAAAAACTTTATTTCATAGAATGAAGATTTTTCTGGAAGAACTAATAGTTACTAAAATCAGTGACATAAATAGGAAATTGCAGAGACCTTGTATGAAGATTTTTAAATATGTCACATGACTTTTTCTAGGCTCAATTATCTGCCCTAGTATCTACCGTTTTTTAAAAATATTTTAAATTAGGGTGACATATTCATCTACAGAACCCATATTTCATGATTTTACTTTTCAGAGAAGACTGTTATTATTCATTTGACCAGCAAGGATTATTAATTTTACTTCTAAACATCTCTGTATCTATTTTCTTTTTTCCCAGAGCTACTGTTTATTCCAGCTTTTATAATTCAAGATTTCCTTTGTCTCTGGAAATAATGAATTTCTAGTCCCTGAAGACAGGCTACTCTTTCCAGAGTCCTCACTATGCTCCCTATATACATAAATTTTTTAGATAACAGCACCCAGAATTTCACAGTGAAGGATCCTTTACTGATTATGTTTTCAAATTTGCATGTAATTTGCAGTAATTTTAACTGTGCAAAATTAGCATTTAATTACCATGCATTATTTTTGGCTTCTTTAAGGGAACCCCATTAATTAAGGTGTGAATTTAGATGAATCAGGTTCTGCTGAATAAGTGAAACTGACTTTGATCTTTATGTAAAAAATAGGCATTTAAAGAATCCATTAATCAGCATTAGTGTTTTCTTTGTTCATGTTTAGTTTTTGAGTGTTGTTTCTTACTAAACTTTCTTTTTTATATGGTTTTCAACAAAGACAAATTGTGCAGTATTACTTATTTGTTAATTCTTTGGTGAGAATGAGAAATGGAGTCAATTGTTGAAGTTGTCCATAAGAGTGAAAAGAGGGTAGTGGTGAAAAGTTGCAAATATAATCTCTCTCTCCATGAGGCTGCAGAAAAAAGGGTTTGGTTTGCATTAGCAGAGGAGGAAGTGGAGAATGCAGAATGAAGATCAGGGAATGGAAAGTATAAAGCTTAAAACTCAGTTCTATAAAAATAATTTTTTCTAACCATTTGAACAGAATTGAGAGTCCAGAAATAAATCCACACATCTTTGGACAATTACTCTATGACAAAGAAGTCAAGAATATATGCTGAGAAAGGAGAGTCTCTTCAACAAATGGAGTTGGGAAAACTGGACAGTCACAGGCAAAACAGTAAAATTATCTCACATGTTACACCACAATTAACTCAAATGGATTAAAGAAATGGACACAAAATTTTGTATAATACAAAATATACTGAAGAAAAAAGTAGCAAAACATTCCACAATATTGACTTCAGAGATGTATTTGTAGCTATGTCTCCAATGACAAAAGAAATAAAAGTGAATTTTAAAAATGAGGTTACTTCTAACTTAAAAGCTTCTTCACAGTGAAAGAAACTATGAGGAAAACAAAAGGATACCCTATTGAAGGGGAGGAAATATTTGCACATGATATAGATGACAAAGGACTGAAATTCAAAATATATAAAGAAATAATGCAACTCAACTAAACAAAAACAACCTAATTTAAAAAAAAAATAGGCATAAGAGTTAAATAGACACTCTCCAAAGAAGACATACAGATAGCTAACAGGGATATGAAAAAATGTTCATTATTTCTTATCATCAGTGAAATGGAAATCAAAACCACAATGAGATGCTATCCCAAATCCATGACAATGGCCCATATAAAAAAGACCAGGGAATTTAAACTGGTGCAGCCCTTCTGGAAAACAGTATAGAGACCTCTTAAAATATTAAAAATAAAGCTGCCATACAACAAAACAATTCCATTCCTAGTATATAACTGAAGAATGCAAAAACAATAATTTGAAAGCATATATGTACTACCAAGTTCATTGCAGCCCTATTTAGAATAGCCAAGTATGGAAATAAGCCTAAGTGCCAAGAATAGAGAGTGGATCAGAAAAAATATATGCAACTGAATACTACTTAGCTATAAAAAAAAAGACGATGACTTGCTGTTTGTGACAACTTGGATATAACTAGAAATAAAGTAAGTCAGAAAGAGAAAGGGAAATAACAGATGATTTCATTCATATCTGGAATTTGTAATAACTAAACAAAGGAGCAAAGAAAACTTAACCAATGACAAGCCCTTGAAATCTGGCTGCAAAACTAAGAAAACCAGAAGGTCAGGGTAGCAGGGTGAGACTGGGAGAGAGGGAACCAATGGAACATAATGGAGGATTTTGGGGGCATTGGTGGTGAGTATGGTGTGAAAACATACATTTATAGAGGTTTGAATTTATAACTCCAAAGCATATACAATGATATGAGCTAACTTCATCTCAATAAACATAACTGGAGAAAAATACAAAAAAAAAAGTTTCTACATTTTAGCTAACCACACAATTGAATGATTCCATTTGTTTTCTGATGTCATTAACTAATGTCACTAAAAATTTACTGTCTGATTAATACTGGACTTAATTAGCTCTATTGAAAACAACAATAAACTCACCATCTCTCAGAACATCAGTGTTGTAGATATATGCACAGATAGAGTGATACATAGATATATAGGCATATAAATATGTATCAGTAATATATTACATATAATATTAATATGTATATGTAATTTTATTTGTAATATGTATACAGTTTACATATATGTATATGTTATATACTTATGTGCATATAGTTATATACATAATATAGTTATATACATAACTATTTATATAGTTACATACATACACACACTCATTGGGGAAACTGAAGTCATGTGAAACACAACCATCTTCTCACTATACTACCTACAAAACTAAAGTTGAGAATCTCATCCAAATTATATTTAATCAAAGAGATCATCAAAATATATTTAAATGCTTACTCTCCCCATTTCTCTTTTGTGTGTCCTCAGAAATTTAATATAAGACTATTTTTAGAGATTTTTGTTAATAAAACAATATTTAAAAAAATAACAATGAACACTACCAATTCCCCAAGATTAAAGGGACTTTTATCAGTGTGAGAATTAAAAAAGAGAAAACTCAATTTAGAACAGTCTTTATGGAAGGGATGGATTTGAAGCAGAAGTAGGATTAAGACAAAAATAGAGGTTTCACTAAGAGATAAGGGGAAAGAAAGCAACAGCTAAGGGCCCATATAAAGTTTCATATGTTTGAGGCTTTAATAAGACTCATCAAGAACAACTAACACTTATTATCTTGTACCAGATATTCTTCCTTTATTTCCTATTCAAGTCATAACAGAGCAGAGAGAATTGTCGATTTATAGTATAATGATCTGATATTGATTATAATATGGTGTGAGACCTTGAGTATTATTTAAATTTGCCAAACTTGTCAAATTTTAAATTCCTCTTCTATGAATAGAAAAAAGCATCACTATTATCTACTTCATTTGTGAAGTTCAGCTAATACATATAAATTATATTGAAAAATATTTACCCTCTCACAGCTGATGAATGTTGGCGCTGACAGCTAGGTCCTGGAGGCATCCCTGATCCTATATTGTGTGGGGGAAGGATAGTGGGGCTCCATTATCCACTTAGGCAATGTTTCTCAGAGTAGTCCAATCTACTGCCATGATAATCATTCTGATAACTTTTTTTTTTTTTAGAAAAAATTAACTCATCCCTCTGTTCACAATGACAAATCTGGCCTATGAGTTTATCTTCTATTTTCTCTCCTTGCTCTCTAAGATTAAAAGTAAAAAAGAAACTCTTTTTCTATGAGCAATAAAAAATTCTGCCAGTCCATAACAAATTTAAACAGACTGATGGGGAAAAAGAACAGGTAGAGAACTGCTACTGCAGATACTAAGAAAGCTGTACACTAACATCAGGAAGCATCTTCAGCTATAAAGGTAGTCTATTTTTTGTGGAAAACTCCAGAAACATCAGTTTCTCTTTTTTTTCAGTTTCTTTTTATTATATTTATTTATTTCTTCTTACAAGATTTGCTTTCTTTTTTGGGTGTAGTCCCCATAGAATTTCCACCACCAGTTCACCCATTCACCATCACCATAGTCCCTTGTGCTCTTCCCATCCCTGCCTTAATCCAATCCTTCCATTTTTCCTGCAGAATGTCTCTATTTTGTTTATTTTTGTTTTGTTTTGGTGTGGATATTTTTGTTGTTGTTGATATTTTTTTTTCCTTGATCCCTTATATTTTTCCTGTAAGTGAGACCATCTGGTATTTTTCTTTTCCTTCTAACTTATTTCACTGAGCACATCGCTTCAAACTCCATCTAAGTTTCTATGAATGGCTATAGTTTACCTTTATGATTGCTGAATAATATTACCTTGTGTATATTAACCACATCTTCATCCAGTCATCTATTTTTGGGTATTTGGGTTGATTCCAAGTCTTACCTATTATAAATAATGCTGCCATAAACATAGGGATGCATGTATTCTTTTGAATTAGTGTTTTTGTGTCCTTTGGGTAAATCCCTAGGAGTGGGATTGCTGGGTCATATAGTAGGTACATTTTTAAGAGACTGAGGAACCTCCATACAGCTTTCCGTAGAGGTTAGACCAATTTGCAATCCCACCAGCAATGTGGGAGAATTCCTTTTTCACCACATCCTTGCCAACATTTATAGTTGCTAGTTTTTTAATATGAGTCATTCTTACCAGTGTGAGGTGGTACTTAATTTATGGTTTTGATTTGCCTTTCCTTGATTACAAGTGATGTTTTCATATGTCTGTTGGCCATTTGCATTTCCTCTTCGGAAAAGTGTCTTTTTAGCTATTCTGCCCATTTTTTGACTGGGTTGGTTTTTTTAGACTGGGTTGTTTACCTTTTTTTTTTTTTTTGAGCCTTGTTAGCTCTTTGTAGATCTTTGTGATTAGTCCCTTATCATTAGTATTATGTGCAAAAATTATCTCCCAGTCAGTGGGGTGTCTCTTCATTATGGTTAATGTCTCTTTTGCTGTACAGAAGCTCTTTAATTTAATGTAGTCCCAGCTGTTTATATTTCCCTTCACTTTCTTTGCTTTAGGTGATGTGTCTTTAAAAATGTTACAGAGATATGGGCCTCCCTGGTGGCACAGTGGGTTAAGCAATGCACTATGAAGCAGACCTCAGCCACTGCAGCACGAGTTCAGTTTGATTCCTGCTGCTGGTCAGGGAGGGGACCCACATGGCACAGCAGACCTCTCCTGCTGTGCCCGCTGCTCCCCTCAGCAGTGTACTTCCCTTGATCTGCCTGTTCTGCTCCCCACTCTGTCTGTGGTGGATCCTCTCACCACCCCCCACACCTCTGGCCTGTACCCCAGTGCTTGTATGCATAAAATAAAATAAATCTTCAAAAAAAACTGTTACAGAGATGTGTGTTATGTAATGTTTTGCCTATATTGTCTTCTATATATTTTATGGTTTCGACTCTTATGTCTAATTCTTTAATCCATTTTATGTTGGTTTTTGTGCATGGTGAGAAGCAGTAGTTTAGTTTCATTTTTTTGCTTATAGCAGTCCAATTTTCCCAGCACCATTCATTGAAAATACTTTCTTTGTTCCATTGCATATTCTTTGCTCCTTTGTCAAAGATTAGTTGTTTATAAGTCTGTGGGTTCATTTCTGGGTTTTCTATTCGATTACATTGGTCTGTGTGTCTGTTTTTGTTCCAGTACCATGCAGTTTTAATTACTGTGATTTTGTAGTATAGTTTAAAGTCTGAAAGTGTGATACCTCCATTCCCTTTCTCTTTAGTCAGGAGGGCTTTGGCTATTCAGGGTTTTTTGTGTCTCCATATGAATTTTGTCAATATTTGTTCTATTTCTTTGAAGAATGTCATTGAAATTTTTATTGGGGTAGCATTGAATTTGTAAATTGTTTTTGTTAGGATGGCCATTTTGATAGTTAATTCTTCAAATCCATGAGCAAGGGATGTCTTTCCAGTTCTTTGTGTCATCTTCTATTTATTTTAACAATTTTTTTTAAAATTTTCTTTGTAGAGGTCCTTCACCTCTTCTGTTAGGTTTATTCACAAGTATTTGAGGTTTTTGTTTCAGTTATAAAAGGGATGGTTTTCTTGATTTCTTCTTCTTCAGATTGATTATTTGCATATATAAGAAGGTTATTGATTTTTGTGTCTTGATTTTGTAATCTGGTATTTTACTAAACTGGTTGATTATTTTGATTAGTTTTTCTGTGGAGTTTTTGGGGTTATCTATGTATATTATCACATCATCTGAAAATAATTATAGTTTTACTTCTTCTTTACTAATTTGGATTCCTTGTATGTCTTTCTCTTATCTTATTGCTTTGACTAGGACTTCCAGTATTATATTGACAAGCAGAAAAACAGTGGTGAGAGTGAGCATTATTGTCTTGCTTAGATCTTATGGGAAAGGTGTTTAGCTTTTCACCATTGAGAATGATATTGACTATGGACTTGTCGTATGGTCTTCATTATGTTAAGGTATGGTCCTTCTATTCTGAGAATTCCGAAGACCTTCATCATAAATGGATGCTGAACTTTGTTGAATGCTTTCTCGGCATCTATTGATAAGATCATATGTTTTGTTGTTGTTGTTGTTGTTGATGTGTTAGATTGCATTAATTGATTTTCAGATTTTGAACCATCCTGTGTCACTGGAATAAATCCTACTTGGTCATGATGAATTATCTTGTTGATGCATTTTTGGGTTCTGTTGGCTAATATTTTATTGAGGATTTATGCATCAGTGTTCATTAGAGAGACTGATATATAGTTTTCTTTTTTTGTGTTGTCCTTGGCCAGCTTTGGTATTAGTGTATTGGTAGTATCCTTCCTTTTCAATTTTTTGAAAGAGTCTATGTAAGATAGGCACTAGTTCATTTCCGAATGTTTAGTAAAGCTATTGTTTTTGTAAAGCTATATGGTCCTGGGATTTTATTTTGGGGGAGGGTTTTGATTACTGTTTCAGTTTCACTACTTGTAATTGGACTGTTTATGTTTTCTGTTTCTTCTTTATCTAACTTCTGATGATTATAAAGTCTTAGGAATTTGTCCTCCATCTCTTCTAGATTGTTGAATTGTTTGTGTATAACTGTTCATAGTAGTCTCTGATTATTATTTTGATTTCTGCTGTGTCTGTTCAGACACATCAGTTTAAATGGAGGCTTAAAGTGTATGATGGTTTACCAGAAACAGGGTTTATTTAAAAGCTTTTTATGTTATTATAGATCCCTTTCATTTTTATCCCCATCACAAAACCCCCAAACTTGGCAGGTAGGTGTCCTCACTATAGGCAATAAATTTTATTCTTCTCTCTACTAGTCGAGCAAATCAATTTCAGAAAATGAAATTACTTTTTATGAGAATTGAGAAAAAGTTACTGAATATGATGGACAGGGCAAGGGGAAGCTGAACTTTTGTCTCTTCCTTACTTGTCAAATATTGTTATCCAGGCAAGACGAGTATGCACAGGAAAAACAGGCCTAGTGGATCTATTAAGAATCATTTTCTAATTAATCTGAGCAGACTATTTTTGTCTTCTTTTATTTCCATCCTGGTCACTGAGGGAGGATGAATTCTTTTAGTTCCAACAGAAATACAATATAAGTGAGCTCCTGCATGTTGGAATTAGTGAAGACACCTCAACATGGGCAACTGAAAGTTTCTGCTAATTTCTCCTCTGATCACACAGAGCATATATTAACTTTATATATACTCCTTATATATTTGTCTGTATACACTTACCCAGAGCTCCATACTCAAAAGACGTGGATGATTAGAAGTCATTCTACCTCTTCATCAAATGAGCCCATATCAAAGATTAGCACTCTGTGGTCCCAGTTCAAATTTCAGTAGCACCTTATTTTGCACAGCCTTCACGCTAAGTTTAGTAATTAATGATTGGAAAAAGTTAAAAGAAGGTTGATATTCTCTGAATGTATAAACAATATGAAATACAGTTTCTGTGTTGATGATTTTTTATTGGAGCATAATATGCTTATTCGTTTAAGAATTATTGCTGCTTGCCTCAGCACTATCGTGGCAGAGTTGAAGAGTTGTAAAGAGAACATATGACCCAGAAAACCTAAGATATTTAATATCTGGTTCTCTATGGAAAGTATTTAAATCTCACTCATAAAACTGTTTATTTAAAATCTCTTCCTTTTCCTGAGATTTGGGAAAACTAAGTTGAAGGTTTAACACATTATACACTGCAGAAATTCTTTAACCTCTTCTGTTTTATTGGTTTTACTTAAGTTCTTTTGGGTTAGTAAACGATCAGGACCATATACTTCACATTACACAATGCCTCTACCTTTTACAGAAAGCTGAAAGTTGAACAACATAAATAAGATCATTTCTACCTTCTTGCATTTGGAGGAGACCAGTGTAAAGTAGAGATTCTGAAAAAAACAGGCTGAGGGTTCTGTGGGTGAGGGCCTGGATAAGTCAGAGTCTCAAGGCCAGAGTTCTTTACACATATGCTTATGCTCAAAGGACTGATGCTTTGGAACTGGCTGTTGTCCTATAAAAAGTTCTTTTTGCCATTCTGAACCTATGCAATGATATTTTATTCATATCTTTTCTCTGGAAACAGTTTTAAACTGAATTTCAACCATTGCCTGATTTCATGTTCCTACAGAATAGCCTTGTAATAGCTCTTTTCCTTAATACGGGTGTCTAGATGGTATTTTATAGGTACAGGAAATCAACTGTCAGGTCCTGAAGTGCAGACAAAAGCTGACTCTGAATAGAGAGAACTATTAGAGAAACCTTCAGCGGCAACATGGGGTTATCCAAAGGATAACAGGTATGCCTTCATTTTTAGTTCTTGACATGCTATTTGCTGCCCTGAAAGAAACACAGTGTCATCAACATACCCAAAGCTGGACAGAACTTTTGCAGTGTCATAATGCTTCCAGTTTTATGCTCTAAAAAACCTGAAAAATGTGAATTTTCATCTAGGATTTTTAGTGTTCTGTCAGTGTTTTGACATAGTACAGTATTTTGACATAAATACATAACATAAATAGCAGCAACATTGAAAGTGAAATACAAAGAATCAACAACAAAACAAACAAAAGAAGAAACAGAATTGAATTAGTAAAGAAACATTTGTCTCTCCTTTTTGCCCCACCATATAAACTCTCCCATTTATCCTCTAGGCTTAACAACCTCATTGTTAAGAATTACCACCATATAATAGCAACAGTAAGCCAGCACCAACCTAAATATCCCTCCAAATCTCCAGATACTTGTGTCACAAGGATAAGATGCTAACCTTGCCTATCCCCTCCCCACTCCTTACTCCTTTGTAACTTTCGATAAATAAGCCTGTCTAAAAGCAGCACAGTGGCCTTTTAGACATAAGTCTGCTGCCCTCAGTTCGTCAGCAAATAATACTACTTTCCGTTTCCTCAAAATCTGTTTCCTTTTATTGGCCAAGGAGATAGAGAAGGCAATCAGTATCACAATGGAAAACAAACACAAGGTTTTTCTGAGGATTTCTTACTCCAGAATTCCCAATGACTCTCACCTTTGTTATCTCAAATGGCTTTGAAGTTGAAGGAAGATTTGAGTGTGTATAGTTTAACTGAGAACATTATGATTATGGCACAATTTTAAAATTAAATAAAACTTATTATTTGATTGTCCACATGTAGGACCACTACCAATCACTGAGTACAAGACTGTGCTACAACAAGGCAGTAATATTCTTCTCAAGACAAAGTACATACTGAATAAATGTGAGGGAAATCTACCTAAAACAGTTGGTATTGTCTCTTGGATGTTAGTAGGGAGGTTGCCAGTCAATTGCCTTTGAAGAAAACAAGGATAAAACCCTATAAAGCAAATTAGTTCTTGTAATGCTTTGGGATTTATTACATAAGCTCCAGTAAAGAACATAATATAAATACTACTATGCAACGATTTCATGAAAAGATAATGTTGCTATTTTAATTATAATGAAGTTATTTTAATTATAATCATGTGCTATTAGGAAGACATCTGTTATGTGTTAATCATATATTGGTTCTACACAAAAGTTTACTCAACATAACATTGTACTATATAGAAATTATAATTAGATGGATTCACAGTTATAAATAATTCCATGAATGATTAATAAAGTATATTAACACTAGTGGTCTATAAAATTTTGTATGTACACTTTCCCCAGGAAATGTTATTTTTAACTTTTGGTAGTATAATGACATTTCAACTTTGTGGACTAAAAAAAAATTGCATTATTTTAAAATATTCTGTTAGGATAAACATTACCAAAATAGGGTTTTATATTCATTATATATGTTAACTAAAATTAGATTGAGAGGTGCTTTAAATAAACATTACCTTGCTCAGGCTGCTTGGAAAATAAACAGATTGGTTGTCTTTAACAACAGATTTTATTTCTGGGGTCTATTTTTCTTCTCAGGTCACCTCACCTATCAGACTAGGACTCACCATTTTGATATAACTTAATTTTATTTACCTCTCCAAAGACCCTATCTCCAAATTAGGCCATACTGAGGTTTGGGGTTTCAACATGCAAATCTGGAAGGGACACAGTACAATTCATAACAATGGAAAACACTCTCTTTTTTTACTTATATTTTAAAAAATATTTCAGAAAAATGGGATCACTTGTTGGGTATTTTTTCCCTTTCTATGGACATCTTGATTTCTTTTTCTTCTTTGTTGTACTATTGGCTTACATTACATTTTGAACTCAGATCTCCCTAGATTTTACTGTATTCATAACAACAAGCTCAAGGAAGCATACTAATTCTTTAATACTATCAGTGATGGAGTGGAAGACAACTTGGAAATAATAATAAGCTAAAATGATATTTTTAGTTGTAAGACAACTTTACCAATAGCTTCCTAATGGAAAACATACCCGATATTTTATTTATATAGTTTATTTCTGTGATACTCTTGCCTTAAAACTATGGTATAATAAATGGAAATTACATCTTGGCTTAGATTTATCGAGACATCCAAAAACCTTCTTTAATTTTTTATTTTCCTTTTTTAATTAAAATAGACCCTGCTTCAAAGTTTGAGGCACTAAGTAGCAGCATTGAATCTATGTCTTTTAGAATATATATTTTTTTTCCCTGTTAGGGAAAGAAAAAGGATAATCACATGACTTGTGGTTTTGTTTAATGACTTAAAACTGAAAGAAATAATTTGGGTAATTCATAGTAACATTACATTTACCCAGTAGGTAAGGTAATTCATCGTAATATGATGTTTACCCACTAGGTAACAGATTATCAACTAGGAAGTCCTGCACAGACTACTACTGTGTTAATTTATTATTAAAAACAAAATTAATGAATACCCTGTCCTATGATCTACTCAGTCTTTCCCTATAAGATATGGGAGCCAAATTGTAACCAGGCCTTTAGTGATACTGAATTGGAATAATTAGTTAGTAATTATTCACTTGTGACCTAGGAAAAATAACTACTTTGTGTCTGAGTTCACCTATCTGCAATACAGTGATAGTGATAATCCTACCTCTAGAGTTGCTGCCATTGCTGAGTTAATTTATGAGGTGACTTATGAGTTATAAAATGCTTACAACAGTTTCTTTTGCAAAAAGATGTACAATAATGAAATATTTGAACTTTTGATGACATGGTTTATAATAGCCTGATGCATACAATGCATAGAAGTGCTATAGTAACTAAGAGTCTGGAGATAGTGGATTTGTCTGAGAAAGAAGATGTCCTGAACAAACTGCACAAACAAGTTTTATGAATTCCCCTCCCATCCTAGACCAAAGAGATCCAAGGCACCAAGGACTACAAATGTCATAACATTATCAACACTGAAGGGAGGATTGCTGGGAACTAAGGGAACTGGTAAGACAGTTTCACTAATTTATATCTCTTTCTCCCTGGTTATTCCTCTTTTCATTTCCCTTTTTTGTAACTAAATACTTTATTAACCTGTGTGTGTGTGTGTGTGTGTGTGCTTGTGATTGAATCTCATTGTAAGTCCCTTTTAAGAATGTGTATGAGGACCCACCATCAAGCCAATACATTTCACTTTGGGGTCTCCCTGTAACAGATCTATTTATTATTTACTGTCATTTCTCAGTATCTTTTATGCACTCAACATAAGTCATCTAATGTCAAATGTCATTAGATATGATAGTCAATCAAACAGAAGTTTCCTTAACATAACTCATATACTAAAAGTAAATTTATCAAATAATTATATTAAGAAGTGATAGCTATTGTTTCCCTTTAAGTCACTAAAACCTGAGCAAAATTTGCTTTAATGAAGTGTTGATTTTGGAACTTATTTGCACAAATGTTAATATAAGACGTAATGCTTAAGTCAATATATTCCTTCTTGAGACTTCCTCAGAATAGTTTTTGAATAAAAGAAACATATGCTTTGAATTAATTAAGTGGAATTCAACAAAAATTTACAAAACACTAACATTATGCAAATGATTGTGCCAGGAACAATGGAGAATATAAGTTATGTATTTAAGTATATAACAATGCTTTCCATTGTGACTTCTGATTCTCTTTTTATTCAGAGTAATTTTATTATTTTCTAAGTAAGCTTCCTGTTTTCCTTCTCCTATTTGTTTTGTTGCCCAATATAAGTGAGGGATGAGCTCCTTCATAAACCATATTTTTATGGCTTTGCACCATAGCAAAGGAAAAAGACAGGTGAATAAGAGCTTTCTGTTTCTAACTAAAATTCTAAAAAGCATCTAGAACATTGTCATCATAAAAATAATTGATTGTAACTTTGTAGATGCCAATATTTATTTTCTTGGCACTTTATTTGATTGAAGGCATTATAGTGAATGAGAGACTTTACCAGAGCTAAATGTCACAGTTGACTGGCAAAACATCTTCCTATTTTTCAAAACCTTCCTGAGAGTAAAACTCTGCTCCAAATCAACCACGCCCATAAGACAACAGGCAAACCACCTAGAGGGACACACCACCTGCTTCTCAAGGGCATAGAGATTCACAGGAAATAGTAAACAGGAGGAATGAGAGCCTGTTTAAAAGAATGCTTCTTAGCAGAAAGCAGAATTTGTGAAAAGGCGTCTCTTGTCTAATAATATTCACCCACCTTTTATTTTATAATTCAGAGATGTTTTGTTTTTCACATCTCTCATATAATGAATCATAGAGAATGGGTTCCAGAAGTCAGGTTCCTTTCCATTTATTCTTATACTTTGTGATTCTTTGGGTGGTATAGCCTGGCTTCAGTTGAACCCAAGTACATTTCTCTTTGGCCTCCTTTTATTTTTCCTGATTTTTTTCCACCTGTTTCAAGAAGTTATCTTAGCTCTTAAGGTGCACAATGTGCTTGATAGGAACATTGATTCTCTTAGCCAGAATCTTACCCTTTCCTTGTTTCTTAACAACAATGCCAGCTGCATGTTGGGTAACACTGTAGACTCTCCTGTTGTTTCCATGGTAATGTTTGTGGAACATTCATCAGCCATCCTCTGATGTCTAAAGTATCACTTTGTGAATTTACATGTATGTGGCCAAAGAAACAACACTTGTGTTTTCTAAAAGGCCTAGAGTACACACAGTGGGTGTTTTTCCTCTTTCCCTACGGTTGGTCAATTTGATGATTTACTGGGAAATGGTGGCTCCCACTAAAAGGCTCCACTTACTGGTTTCCTTCTCTTTTTAATTAATTAATTTACTTCTTTTTAATTAAAGTAAAATATTAACCCCCCCCCTCAGGTAGTGCCACCATAGTACATCCATTATCAAATCACTCATAGTTAGCCATCACAGTCCAGTTGAACTTTCTTATTTTTTGTTCTTACTCTTTCCCCACTTTATTCCCTCTCAATATTTCAGTTCTATAGTCAGCTTTCAAAGGTTAAGAAGTACTTTATTTCAAATTCCTGGACAGCAGGCTGGAAGTTTGCCTTAAACTTCTTGGTATATCACTTATTGTCAAGGTAAATACCCTATAGAAGGGTGTGGTATGGTACATTGATTGATTCTGTGTGTTCTTATATGCAATTTTCTGCTTTCTATCTACACTAGTAATATTTAATTAAATATTAAAATTCAATTCTTTTTAAGAAAGGTATGCAAAGAATGGTGAGTAGGAGAAGTAAGAAAATCTCCTCCACCATAGTGATTTTAGATTGGAGAGAAAAAAATAAAAAATGGCTTTGTGTTTTAGCTTGTCTTTCTGTAATTACAACAATCACTTTCAAGAATGTCTGGATATTAAAGTGGTAACACTGAAATCAATCTAATTATCCACAGTGAACTTTTCTTCCATCAATTTCCATTACAGAGGAAACAAAATTGGCCATTACTTACCACTTCAATATTAATGTGGCTTCAGCCCCATGGAGAGGTACTTAGATGCACACCATTTGTTAGAAATCTAAAAGTGATTCCTTTGACTATTAGCACATGCATAGCAAGAGAAAAGAGATGAGGAGAAATTACTAATTCATTTCCTCTTTCAACAAATAGGCACTGGGCTTAGTCTTGGGACTATAAACATGTGTAAGATGTTGTTTCTTTATTCAAAGAATTCAGAGTCTGGTTGGGGAGACCAATACATAAACAGATAATTAAGAACAAGGCCTTGATAAATAACTTCACATAATAATGAGAAGGAGCAACTATACAAATCAGGATATCTGAGAAAGATAGGGAAAGCACCATCGGGGATATCACAGAGTTGTTTCTTGAAAAGAGAGGGTGGAGGAGAGCATTTATTGTAGAAAGAAAAGTCTGAAAAAGATGTAGAGGTGATAAATACTAAGAGTCTAATATGAAGCACAAAGCAATTTGTATTGTATAACTTAGTAAGCTAGACAGAGACTGTCAAACAAAGAGTCAATAAAGAATACTTTGTGTTCCAATTTAAAGAAGGAAATTTTGCCTAGTAGATGATTAGGAGTCCATATATTTATAAGCAGTGTATATATATCATGAGATATGTGTGCTGGGTTGTTCCTCTGTCCTTCCAGATTTTTTTTGTCTTCCTCAATTATATGCTCTGGCCCAAACACTTATATGCCAGACTACATGAAGAGGCTCTGATGCCTTTTGATTTCCAGTGAGGTATTTGCAACTGGGACCCCAGTTAGAAGATGAGAGGGAGCATGGGAGTGAGAAAGAAATGTTTATTGGATGTGTCTGAAAACAGTGATTTGAGTTTCCCTTAATTAATCAAACTTTCCACATATTTAGTTCTGTATCTTTCAAATCAGCCAGCTCTACACACTTAACGTTTTCATGTTCTAGTAACTACTCGCTCACTTCATAATATGAAGTTTAGAGATTCTAATAGCTTGGCCCAATTATCATACTATGTGGTTGCCCTCCACCCAAACCTGTGAGAATTATCTCTGTGAATAAGAATTTCTTAAATTATCTTATTTTGAAGATGCTCATTATTTCCAGCCAACAGCTGAGCTGACACAATGCTTGATATTGAGATCAGCTAAATTGGAGGTTTATCAAAATAAGAGATGAGATATTTGAGGTACTAAGCTATATTAATGATAGTTTAATCAGAGAAGCAGGAGAAATGTTTGATAAATACTTGGAGGTAAAATATTTTTAATGCATTGATTGATTGGTGGAGGGGGAATACAAGAAAGGATAATATTTGTAAAATACTACTCAGAAAACTTGTTAAAATGTACCAAGTAAGATCCCTAGTCAAATTATTGATTCAATGAGTAGAGTGATGGATTGAAAGATTTTGCTTTCCAAACACATATACCAAGTGATTCTGATTATATAGTTTGTAGATCACACATAGATAAATATTGATCTATGGAGTAAAGAAAGAATGTCATAGAAGACATTACAAGGATATTCATGATAAATAGGAAACTTCTAAAACTTAACAACAACAAAAACAAGTCAATTTAAAGATGGCCAAGAACTAGTATAGACTATAGGTAAATGGCCAATTATCATATAAAAAGATGCCTAATATAACTAACCATTTGGGAAAAGTAAATAAAAAGCACAATTATACCCTTTTTCATATTCATTACAATGACTAATATTTAAAAAACAAGTGTTGTCAAAGATGCTGAGAAATTGAAACACTTTTACACTGCTGGTGGTAATGTCAAGTGATATGATCACATAGAAAACAATATTGCAATTCTCCAAAAAGTTAAAAATAAATTACTATATGAGGCATCAATTTTGCTTCTGGATATATACCCAAAATAACTGAAAACAATGTCCTACATAACTTGTAAGCACATGTTCTAGCAACATTATTCATATCAACTAAAATAGAAAGGAAACCAAGTGTTTGTTGATAGATGAATGGATAAACAAAATTTGGTAAATGCATGCAATGAAATATTATTCAGCCTTAAAAAGAAAGGAAATCTGCAATATACTGCAAGATGGATGAAACTTAGGGACACTATACTAAATAAAATTAAGTCAATCACAAAAAGATAAATACTGTATGAATCTCATCACATGGAATTGTATATAATATGAAGATTTGATAGAGAGTTTCAGTAGTGAAATCATAGAGATGGAAAGTAAATACTGGGGTATGGGGGAATGTAGAACACTTCTTAAATAGATATAGTTTCAGTTTTGCAAATGAAAAGAATCTGGAGATGATGGTTATAATTGCAAAACAATGTGAATTTACTTAACACTATGAACCATACACCTAAAAATGGCTAAGCTAATAAATGCTGTGTTTGATATATTTATTCCCAATTTTAAAATAAATTGAAATAAACATACCATTTTCTGTGAGTGGGAAAAATATAGTCAAAGAATAAGAATTTAATGTCAAATGAAGTAGATGATTATATGTGATTATATGATTTTTTATAATGAATGACAAGGAAGTGTTGTCCCTAAATTTTAATACATTTTCTGTATATTTCTCTAGCAAAAATTGTCTTTATTTGTATAAGAATGTGTTGTTAAATGTTGCTGATTTTTCCCTGAATTAAATTTATCCACCAAGTAATTGAATCTGTATACTTTATGATTGAGACATTCATTGATTTTAGAAATTGCTATAGAAGAAACATTTTCTTAATAAAAAACAAAATAACATAATATAAAACTGACAAATGTTTACAGAATTGCCTTCTACCTTTGCCACCACTCTAAGGGCTCCTGAGAAGAATATGAGAGTAGCAAGTGAAAAACCACATCATAACTGTATGTCTATTTGACAGAAAAATACCAAGTTGGCATTAGGCACATATAGTATAGACAAGTTTTGGTAGTCTAGACATTAATATCTTGGTAGAACAAAATTTCTTGACAAACATGCTGAACTCCCACTTGCTTCACATTAAGCAACCCTTACATTCATAGGTTGGAGTTTCCATTTCTTAGAATCAATCTAAGGCACAGGAAAGCAATATATCATTGGTAACATTTAGTTCTTTCAAAGGCACTTAGGGTTCTACATGCTCACAGATGCACTTTGTTTCGAGACTCTAAGTAACAATTATCTTACAGTTCTGCTTCCTTTTTACAATTCTCAAATATTTGAAAGTAACTACTCTTTAAAAATACATCCTGCCACTTTCAGAACAAGATCACAAATACACAAGCACATAGAAAATCTAAATTTTTTAGATGAGAATAATGGTGAGAATCAGCAAACAGACTCTCTATACCCCATTAATTTTATTTAGCTTTTAAACTTTCAGGAAAGTGCAAATTTACCCGCCTAATTATATTTATCTTGGACTTAAACTAATGCTAATGGTGATTTCTCTCCATGGAAACAAATGGTACATTCCAAACTCCATCACCTCTCTTACTTCTTAACTACTGCTAAAGTTGTTTTTTTCTTATTGTATATTCTGATATTGCATATTTTCAATATGTCTGTCTGTTCACTTATTTTCCCTTAACTGTGAATGATACCATTTTAAAACTATACCTTAAGCATCCTGAACACTTTGATAAAGTATTCTGTTACTATGTCAGTGTCACTCTTGGAGTAATTGCTATGAATTACAGATGCACTACAGATGCACTACAGATGCACTACAAATTTATACTGCAATTAAAATTTTAGAAAGAGTATGGATAAGTAATCATATGACATTTAACCTGGGTTTTGGCTATTATCTGAGCCCTCTGAGCCTTGATTACCTCATATATAAAACAGAGACAATAGAATACCTCTAGGTAGTGGAATAATTGTATCAATCCAATTGTCTAGCTGTCCTTCAAAACTATACAAATAAAGAAAAACAAACTACACAATTTTCATTCTTTTAGCATAACAAAATTATTTGTAAATAAGAACTAACGAAATGAAAACATACTCCCATCATATTATTGATCAAGCCCTTGATGCAAATCTTTGCAGACAGGTAGAAAAACCAGAAAAATCTGTGTTAACTAGAGAACAAAATACTGAGATAATACCTCTTTCACTCCCAGAAAGAGATCTGTTTAATATGCAAAAACACTGAAAAAGTGCCCTAGTACATCACAATGTTGGTGATAATAAAGGGATTTAAAAATGCACACAGGACTCAATGGCACAGTTTTGGAAAGCTATTTCTTGTTATGAAAAAGGTTAAGAGAAGGAAGTTTGGTGAAGATTCCATTCCTGATAGTGCCTGTGTGGTAAAAGGTAAAAGAAGCAATAGGGAAATTTTTTACAATCCTTGAAGACAAAAATTTTTTAAAAATCTAAAGAAATAACCCTCTTCCCATTGACAAAAAACAAAACAAAAACCACTAACAAGACTATAATTTATAACTTAGACAGGATGTGTTCTTAAACTTTAACTGCATCATCAAGAAATATATGAATCAAGCAGCATTTATTATACAAAGTCAATGAGAATTAAACATTTCTGCTAGCAAGCACCTTACCAGCCCACAACACAACACAAAGAAATAAAAGAAAACTATAAAATGACACCCACACTGAATTAAATACCTTGAAGCAATTGGAGTTGTGAAACAGAAACACCTTGATCATAAATTTAAAAAAACAATAAAATTGTATTAAAAACATAAAGGAATGAAATTAGAAATGATTGAACTCTGGAAGGAATTAGGAGAGAATTACAACATGATGAAAATTTACAAGATACCCATAGTGGGATAAATTAAAAGAAAATTGATAAATCATTGAATAAAAGGAAGAAACCAATGGTGAAATCTGTAAGAGAGAAGAAAAATAGAGAGAGAAAAAAGCAAGAAGATACCAAAGATGACTGAACAGATATTTAATAATTGATTCTAGATGAGCAAAACCAAACAACTAAATGCAACTAATATTTTAAAATGTAATTTAAGAAAACTTTCCAGAAATGAACCAAGATCTACATCTACATATTGAAAGTTCTGGGAAAATGTACCTGCCTGGAACAAACAACTCAGTAATACATACTATTAAATATTATTTTAGATGCTAATAATGAAAAATCATCTATATCTTCAGGGAAATATTATCAAAAAATTTACAAAGGAAGGACAATTAGAATGACATCAGATTTTCAAAGCAATATTGTTAATAAAGAAACAACAAAGCAGCATTTTCAAGAGACTCAAGGGTAAAATATATAAAACAAGGAGTTTATTCCCAGCTAAATTTTAAGTATCAAGAATATAGGAAAAAAGTTTTAAATATTCAATTACTGGGAGATATCTGTACCCATGTGTTCTTCTGGAGAAATCTAGCCATTTCATACAGTAAGAGATTACTGGAAAAAGTTTTGGAAAAAGATTGTTGGTGAAAAAATTATATATATATAATGAAAGATTATGATTTTTTGGAAATATACATTTGGTCATTCAGAAGACAAAAATATATTTCATTTATACAGTTAGACTCCATCTGCAGTTGTGGATTCACATCTCTCCAAAACTATTAGAATCTCCTAAGAGTTGTGAATAACAAAAGCTTCTTTTATATGTGAATGAGGTGACTTTTGGAAGCATCAAGTGGACCCATCACTATCCACATGATCAGCCATGACCTCTAGGGACAGGTGATAGGTTGGAAATTGAGTCAATAGCCAAAGTTCTTCATAAAAATATAAAAGAATAAGATGAAGAGAGCTTTTAGGTTAGTGATCATATAAAGATTTGGAGAATCTGCATACCTGAAGCAGGCATGGAAGCTCCTTGTCCCTCCCCAGATACCTTGCCCTATTCATCTCCTCCATCTAATTATTCCTGAGCTATATTCTGTACTCTCTGGTAATAAAGAGCACAACCTCAATTCAAATGTGTAAGACACATTCACAAACTTCAATCTTATATCAGATCACAAAGAAAACATTAGTAAATTACATAAAATAGTAAACTACAAACAGCACTTTCTGAATAGAATACAATAAAATTAGCAATTAAGAACAATTGAATGAGTGAATGGAAATATGGGAAATTATATGCAAGGATGACAGAGGCATCAATATCATTAAAGCAAAATCAATACTAATAAAGATTGTAGACTGTGTAATAACATTAGGAAAAGTGACTCTCATATTTCAGTCATTTGGCAAATGAGCAAAGTGAGTTAAGATCTGATAGGGGTGACTTCTTAAAATCTCTTTTAAAATGCTTTGATAGGTCATTTAAATAAATTTGGAAGGCTATTCCCTTTCTCAGAATATATTGTAATTGTTAAATATCACTTTAAGACACAAGATAAAATACCCAGAGCGGAATTGAGGACAAGACAAGGAGTAATGAGTCAATATAAGATCTGGCACCTTCAAAGAAAGAACTGGACTTACTTCTTGATAACCCTGCCTAAAAGACAAAGTACCTTAAGAGAAAGCAGTTAAGAGTGACTGGCAAACATTCTATTTAAAGAGGGATTATACCTTATGCTTTGTAAATACCATCACATTTAAATTGATGACAACAGTCTTTATCAAGATGAAACAGGAAAGATGCAGTAAATACAATTAGAGCTGAGTGATACGATGTGTATTTCCTTTTGGAATTGTTAAATTTTTCTTCACCGAGGGGTGACTGTCTCCCAATTCAGCAGGACAGTGAAGGATAGATGATAATGGCCTCAATATTCTCCTTTACAACTCTGTTAATATATCCTTACAGTTGCACAGGAGAATATTGTTTCCTTGAGATATAATTTTCACATACTTTTTAAATAATTACTATAACTCTTACATTTCTTTAATAACCTACTCACTTACAATTTCTTTGATGATTGAGGTTTGTTTCAATATCCCTAGGAAGTAGATTTTCCTTCCCTTTTTATCAACTGCCACATTTATAAGTCATCAGCAAAATAACATTAAAAATACAAAATATTGTATTTTACAGTTTCTACTAATACACAGTAATTGTTAACTATGGTTACCTTTTCTCCCAAAAGAAACAAGGCAAAGCAGTTGTAACCAACTAGCTCTATGTCAGAGGCCAGAATCTATGAATTATTTCACCTTTACCTCTGTCCTGTCCCTAGTGCTGCCACATACAGGTGTTCAAGTGATTAATTATACACAGGTTTCTTGACAAACTGGTTAGAGGGTGAAATCTAAGTTATGCTCCATCCACTGAGGTCATAAGATGGTTTTGTGGGCTCATTCGCAAATCTTTACAAAGGTATTGTGTAGCTCACAATGGTTTTGTCTGTGTGTATCAGAGTATAGATAGAAATTCACCTCATGCTAGGCAGCAGTGATCTCTTCCATATGAGAAGAAAGGTCGACATGAAAAACGGCTGTTTACCCAAAATCCCTTTCTCTTTCCTAAGAAAATCTCACTTTACTCATAATGGCAATATACCCAATTAAAAGCATTCAGCTCCTCAGACTTCCTGATGGCTAAGAATGTACAAGGTATACAGTTTGGCTAGAAGATATAAACTGAGGTTTTCTAGGAAAGCCTTGCTCTTTCTGCTATTAGTGCCAACTCTTCCCTCTTTCCTTCCTTTTTCTTTTGCTTATAAAGCAGATAGTAGGCTGAGGTTGCCTCTGTTGGGGGTTGAGTACGTGCTCTTGGATCCCTCTAAGAAAGAATTTGACAATTCTCAGTTCAGTAGACTATGGCAGGTTTATTAAGGAAAAAAAAAAAAAAAAAGCTTCACACAAACACATCACAAGCAGCAGTATTTAGGGCAAGGGTGTTCTTTATGAACTTTCTCTGGATTTGGGTTGGTTTTCTTTAATGATTCCTTAATCATCTCTATCTAGTTCCACGTCTCTAGTTCCTTGCTTTGAGAAACTTTCATTTTACATTTTCTATTCTAAGCTTCCATCACTTCTGCCATTTTGTGATGAGTTGGTAACAGAAAAAAAAAAATTCTTCTACTAGAAGGATACACCAAGATGAAAAGATCCAGGCCAGTGACAATAGCTTGAGGATACTGCTCACCTTCAGATTACCTGCTGTATGTAAATAATAGACTTTTTCATTAAGCCTCTGTATATTGGCTCCCAAGAGCATGAGACACTATAGCTGACATGTTGACCTAGTCTCTACTTAGGGAGATGATGTGTGAGCAAACTTTTGTTAATTTTCATGTCCAGTATATTTATTGTATATTGTCTTTATCCAGTTTAAAGATTTCATCATTAATTACTGGAGGGAACCTAATTTACAGTTTCTACCTCCATAGATAAGTAATTTAAGTGGATTTTAGCTAAACAGCACAGACATATATTGCTAAAGACGAATTATGATTGTCCACAAAGTCTTGGTATTATTCCAAGGAAAGGGCAAGAGCAGTAAATATTAAGCTGAATGCTGCTGCTGCTTCTGTTTAATATGCTCAGTGTAGAGAAAAAATTCTAACAGATGCTGGACTCTGGTCAGTAAATACTGAATAATGATTGAAATTATCACACTCTAACAACTGCTTTAAATAATTTCTAAAATAACAAGTTATGCTATAGATAAAAGTGGATTGAGTGGTTATAGGGTCCTTAGGTTACGTTTTCTGAAATAGATCATCCTTCTATCTTAAAGGCCAAAGTTTCTTACTCTTTGAACATTGTAATATTTACTAGGAATTTACTCAAAGTAAGGTTTATTATAAGTCTACCATATATTTTTACTAAAGAAGGTTTCTTTTTTTTAGTATCATTTAAAAGGAGACTTATCTAGAGGAAGTATATAAGATGTGAACTCCTTGATGGTTGAACTATATGCACAAAGAGAATCACACCACTGGCTCACTTCCCACCATTGCTCCCCACCTCCAACCTTCCCCTTCTGGTTCCCTTTCTGGTTCAGTTCTGCACTCAGATTTCCAGGGTTTGTTTCAGTTTGGTTTTATCCATTTGCATATTTTTTTAACCTTGATATTCTACACATGAGTGAAATTATATATATTTATCTTTCTCCTTCTGATTCATTTCGCTGAACATACACTGCTCCAATTCTACTCATGTCACAACCGACAAAATTTTTTGTTTTGTTTTTTAAAACTGACTAGAGTTTCATTGTAAATATAAAGGTTACATATAAATTGCATGCATAACTAGATGCCAAGAAAGTCTGGTTTTTTAGATGGAAATTATATATTTCTTAAAATGAAAAGTGTATTCCATAGCAACACTGAGCACTATGTTAATGGTGATGTTTAGAATCCATATTAAACTTAAGAATAAAACAGTTTTTTTTCTTTACTTGATCTTAGCCAAAAGGCCAAGAAGTAATAAAACAGTTCTATCATCAATATTTTTAAAAATTGTTCTGGAGGAACTATTCAAAGAAATTAAATTTTAACTCCTGCCTCAGAATATTTCTCTTCACTCCTGATTTCTGGTACCATTGTCAGTGCTATCAAAATTCTCCTAAGATCAGTTGGCCTTTCTGTCCTTTTGTAATAATCAGAAACTGAACCTCTCCCCAAATCATAATTTCATGCCCTGCACCCTCTGAATAATTCCTTGGAGGTGTCTCATTCTTTTCCTCAAGTACAACCTGTACAACAATAAAGAGGCTAAGTTCAAATATAACACAACAATAATACTTTGGGTTACTGAACTTAAAATTACATTATCATAAATTGTAGTTTTGTTGTTTCTACTTTCATCACTTGTTTTATTCATCAGTAAACAACCATTGACCCACTTATATGTTTTAAATCAGCAGACCCAATGAAGCTTGAAAACTTAATGTATATCAACATTAATATTCAAACGCTATAAAAGTATTTCTCTAGGAATTATAGTCACTTAATGTGACTTAAAACAAGCGACCAACATGTTTCTTAAATATATGCACAAAACTTGAAAACATTCATTTTTATTAGAACATAATAAGATTTCAATGAAAATCATAATCAATCTTAGCCTCCAAATGTATAATGTTTGAAAGCAAATTAATTTCATTTGCTTTTATTCTGCAAATGTTGACCCTGCCCATGATAGCACCACAGACCCAAAAAGCATCTATAGGCAACAATGTTGAAGTTTTATTGCCATGAATATATATTGAATAGTAAGTTATTTTTTGAGTGGTATAAAGTAGTATGCTTAAGTGAGTATATCAAAGTGAAATTATATAAATATATGTTACCTAGAGATATTCATATACACAACAAGAAAAGAGAGAGGGAGGTGGCTATAAAAGAATGTTATGATACAAGTAATTTTGAGTGGTCAGAAATTAGCTTTTGAAACTCCCCATCCTCCACCCATATTATAAATGTTGAGTTTATCTTCTATCACTCTATAGATCCAGGAAATACTTACTAAAAAGATGAATTAATAAGGAAATGGTAGCATTGGGTTTTTAAACAGTTTTATTTGTCAGTAAATGGATCATTCTAGCCACTACCGAATTTCATGACTGTAAACTGCAAGATTTGCATTGGTGGAAAATGTAGTAGCTTAGTCACACCTGATACTCCCCATAGAAGAACAGCCTAAAATATGGCCACCATCAATTCCAGTCCTCCTCTAATAACATGGTTGAGTCTAACACACTTCTTTTAGCATCACATCAAATCCTATTGCCCGACTGACAAAATTCTGAGGAAATAATGTTCAGGAACTTCTGAGATGATTTTTTTCCCCCTTAGGCTTCTTGGAATGCTCATTCTTGAGATTTTCCCTCTTGAAACTCAGCTCTTATACTGTGTGAAACCCCAACCACTGAATCTCCAGTCCAGCACTTTCTGGCATGGTCCCTCCTTGCATTATCTTCTCTGGTCATCTGACCTGACCTATCTTTCCTTAAACTTTTACAAATCTAGTTGTATTCAACTCCTCTTCTTTTAAAGTAAAATCACTAAAACTCTGCTTTCAGAAGCAACATCTAGATTTTAGCAATATAAATTTTTCCTTACTCAGTTCTTATCTGTATTTTTTCTCAAAGAGTAGGGGAAATGTAATGTGAATTGAGAAATTTAATTATAATTCTCTGGTTAAAGAAATCCTGCATCAAAATATGTATTTTTCCAAAATGCAATATAAATTGAGCAATTTAGTTATAATACTCTGGTTAAAAATTCTGTGTCACAGTCTTTAGCTTTCCAAAATGTAAAATGAAATAATCCCAGAATAGACTAGTAAAGCCACTGCAGAATGAATATCTTATAATAAAAGATCCAGTCTTATTCTTTTAGAAGTAAACACAATGACTTTTTCCTTTGCATACAACCATGGCTAGTCCACAGAAGAGACAACAGGAAAATTATCATAATTTAGACAACACAGTCAATAAAGTTAACCTATTACCACTGAAAGCCTCCCAAAGCACTTAAAGTAAGGATATAAAATAAGAACTTTTGGCTATTGCTGCACAGATAAATGAAGAAATGGAGTTAAGTGGCTTAGGAAGAGAACAGATCTAACATAAGGATGGGAAACTATAAAAATATATGAACTATTTTTTATCTACAAAATTGCAGATAAGAAAAGAAAGATCCAGGCAATTATATAATGGATCATTAATATAAATCTTCATCACTGAAGACAGAAAGTCTCAAATAAAAAGTATTATAGTAAAAAGTAGGTATGTATTTGTAATTAAGTTCAATGAACTTCCAATGAATTATGAGAATTACTGGCCAATTACTATTGAAGGAAATCTTACAATACTAAAATATTTATGTTACATTATTACAAAGGCTATAATCTGTAATACTGGGGGAAAAATGGTTGGAAATAAAAGCTGTAGTCCAATATTGGTAGATTCTAATTTTTAAATACCATAGAAGATTTTCTCTTTTATAGTGATAAACAGACAAAATTATTTTATCTGTAAAGAGAGACACATAAATCTGTGAAATTCTAAAGCAGCTAAGGTTCTATCCCCAGGGTGCTGGGCTACAAGAAGAGAGAAAAAAAAGAGAGAGAGAGAGAGAAACAGAACCTAACAAAGCAAACTGGGATTGAGGGATTTGTTGCTTTGGGCAAACACAGAAATGTGATAATTTTTTTGACATTTCTGGCTCACTAGTATGACAAAGGAACCCAAAGTATACAATTCAATCCCATCCCTTTTTATTCTTACCTCAACTATGTTTATTGCAGTACGTGAGTTTTACTTGCTTTTCCAAATATACTTTCAAGTGTATATTATCACACTTTTGAAAGTACAGAGTTAAATCCAAAAAAGGAAATGTTTTGTAATTATTGAACAACTGGTTTGTTAAGGTTCTAATATCTTTCCTTTGCAAATGTGCCTAAAAGGTCTAACCACACTTTTACTTAAAAAAATAAAAAGCCAAGGTTCTAAAACACAGGGTTTAATTTACAAAGGTCGCTAAGCATTAAAAAAAAAGTGGGTGAATATATATGAAACACAACTTTGAAAAATCAAAACAAAACTATAACTATGACAACACATGCATGTTTCAAGAAAAATAAACAGGAATCTTAAACATTACATAATTATATGATAAAATCATTACAAAACTATAAATATGACAACACATGCATGTTTCAAGAAAAATAAACAGGAATCTTAAACATTACATAATTATATGATAAAATCATTACAAATGTTTAAAATTTTGCTAATCCAAGCTTCCAATGTGTAGAAATAATCTCTTTTTTTAAGGGAGCAAAAGTTCTAGGAGTAATAGTTAATAAAGAGTTGAATCAAGGTGTTAACTATTTAAACACTTATCCTTAAAAATATCCTTAAAAATTAGCACAAATCATGATACGTATATGGCTTGTTTGCAAACATTAGCAGTTTTAACATGCTTTAACTAACTCTATTTTCCGATTCTAGAATATGCCTCCACTCCTTACCTTGCTGCATTCCCAATCAAGTTGCCTTCCACCTTTGTATACCAAATCTACTCTATCGATATTCAACTCCACCATCATCCCCTGAGTCTCACCTGTTTTCCAGCCCTTGACCCTTGCAACACAGAAAGGGCTGAAAATGTGACCTTAATTCATTTCCATGCTACTTAGTTTACTGCACTATGCTGTCTGTGTACCTTCAGGTGAGAAATGATGTCTTATTCACCTTTCTCCCCAAACATTATGCCTGACATTTAGTAAGTCCTTAAGAAATATTTGTTCTACTAAACTGAATGGAATTCAGTTCTTTCTCCTGAATTTAACAATCCCTAAAGCTTTATTAATTGGGGAAATAAAACAGAAAAGAATTTAGCATATGTTACGGAATGAAAATGTAGCCCTCAGCCTAACAATAGTAAGAAATAATATATTAACACAGTTAAGACTAGTGTGTGTGTGAAAGTGTGGCTGAATTGACCAACCTTTGCACTCTAAAAGTGAAACTTAGGAGTCCCCATGGGCAGATCTGCTTCTGTTATTTTTAACTTTTTTTTAACTTTTTTTTTTTAACACCCACTAACCTTGTTCTCTTCTCAAATTGGTTCATGTCAGGCTAATTACTTCCTTTTATAAGAGTTTCTAGACAAATCTCAGAGAAGCCTCAGTCTCTTCTGCAATTGATCCAGCCTGACTGTGATGTAAACATTTCTCATCTACATTCCCATAAAACTAACAGATTTTTAGCTTGGCAAATTTTCCATATCTGTGATTATTTTCTAGTTGCACCTCTGCCAAACATTCCTGAACAGCTTCCTGAGTATCTCAGACAAAGAATGTTTTTTTCTTACTGCTGAAAAACACTTTATTCGGGTGAATAAAAGAACTTCTAAGCTAAATAAAACTCTTCTCCCAATATTACAAAGAATAAAATTTCTTTTGTAACAAAGAATTTTAACATTCAACTGCCTCATGTTTATTAATGCTCCTTGCACATTTTTGCATTAGTTACTCTCACACTGCTATCTCCAATTCCTCCATAGTGTACAAAACTTATTTATAAAGATTTGTAAAATCTATCTATATAGATACAATTTATTCAGTTTTGGGCTATATTTAATATGATAAATTTGGGTAAATTGTAGGTTTCAGCTAAAATAGAAGCCAGCTGACATCTTGAGTCTGCTGCAAACTTTAACAAAACATAATTTAAAAATCTGATTTTTTTGTAGAGACAGTCACAGCTCTTAAAATAGTAATTGTTGTCCACTTCAATCACAACTACTCATGTTGATTATTAACAAATTTTGTTTCAATACACTTAAAGTAACATTTAGAAGTACACTTGTGATATCACTTTCTAAAAGGCAAATGGGGCCTCCCTGGTGGTACACAGTTAAAGTCACAGTGCTACCAAAATACTGCCAGGCACTGCAGCATACCTTCAATGCCTGGCCAAGGAGCTAACTCACATGGTGCAGCAGACCTCTGCTGTCTCACCCACTACTCCCCTCAGCAGTGTATTTCAGTAGATTCGTCTGTTGAGCTCTCTATTCTCTCTCTGGTGAATCCTCTCATGCCCCAACCCTCACACAGCTCTGGCCCACACCCCAGCTCTTGTATGCATAAATTAAAAAAAAATAAATCTCTAAAAGGCAAATGGAAATGGAAATGGAAAAGTATATGCACAGAAATATTTCAAAACGATCAGTAAGAACAAGTTGAATTTTAGAGGTGAGAATTATATCTATATCTATATATCACAGTATCTATAGTTCTATCTCACAATTAAAATGGGAAACACAAAGGGAAAGAGGTGAAAACAATGGGGGGTGGTATTTGGGTAGTGGTGAATGACACTAAAACCATGGTGGTAGATGGGGTGTGGTTGATATATTTATCAAGGTCTGAAGCTGTGCTCCAGAAACCTACATAGCATTGTAAGTCAAGGATACATCAATGAAAAAAAAAAATACTATGACAAAAGATAGGAAACAAAACTCTTTATGAATAGCAATAAAGTTAAGCAGTTAATATAGTCTTTAAAAATGAACTCAAAATCATGTATTCAATAAACATAAATTAGGTTAGTTCAAATCAGAATTATACTTAAGCACATAGAATCTTGTAATATTAAGGAAATAACAAAATATATAAAAATAGAAAGATGGACAAATAACAAGATATATTAAAGTTAAATATTTGGGTCTCCTAATTCTAAATATAATAGACACATTTTGTAGAAAACTTGAAGATTAAGTAGGTTACTAAATAAAAATGCTGGTAATTCTCCTTCAAGAGAATTAGATTTTTTTATGATTTTCTTTGCATGTTCTTTACCATCTGAATAATATCAGAAATTTAAAAATTATGTGGCTTTATCATTTCATATTAGTATTTAAGTATTTTCTGTGTATTTGCAAAGAATTGGGATCCAAGTAAAGGTGGTTTAAGCAAACAGAGGTAAATTTTGGCTTGTATGAATAAAACGTTTACCAAAAAGGCCAGAATCAAGCTTGTTTGGGCTTATGTACTCAATGAATTATTTGAAAATCCAACTATATCCACCTCTTAGCAATTCTTTTCCCTATCTTGATTTTACTTTGTTAGTTCTTTCCACAAGATGGCAAAATCTCCAGAAGCTTTTCATTTAGAAAAGCATTTAGAAGTACTCATGGAAAGTTTGTGCCTCTTCAGCACAGGGAGGGTTTTCATTGGGGTCCTTCATTCTGTCTAGGGGGATATAGCATTGATTGTCCAGCCCTTAATTGCTTGTAAAATTTGGGAGTCATTGGCAAAAAGCTGAATCTAAAACTCTAAGACTGGATGAGATTACTGCCTAGGGAACAAGTGTACATAAGGAAAAGTCCAAAGAATGAGCCCTGGGTCACATTAACAGAATTACAAGTACATAAGCATTTGGTATAGAACAATAGCCATGGATTTTCTTTTGTATAAATTCCATAGTCCCATCAAATAGTCAGGAAGGCTATGGACTAAATGTATTTAAACATACAGAGCATAGTGTGAGAATATAAATTTTCAGAAGAAAATATTTCAGTGGGTTAATACCCATGAATATGAGTGGAAAATCAATACCACAGAATACAATTAAAATAATATTAAATGTGTTAAACAAAAGCTATGTTCACTTTAAAGAAAATGATCCACTGTTCTTATACATAAAGGCTGTGAATTCCTTCCTGTTCAAACAATAGTCTAAAAATAGCTGTTCATCCAAAATCCAGTTTGATATTTCCTGAAAAACCATTATGAAAGAAACACTGGATCCAAGATTAACATGTACATTTGCACTTGACATGAAGCTGTTATAGCTGAGGACATGCAATGTCTTCTGAAAATGTTATCAATAAAAACAAACTACAGGGCCTCCCTGGTGGTGCAGAGTTTAAAGTCTCACTTAGCACTGTAAAGATCAAGCTATCACCAGCCACTGCAGCATGAATTTGATCCTCCTTTCCCCAAGGAGCTGATCCACATGGTGCAGCAGACCTCTCCTGTCTGGTCTACAGCTCTACTCAGCAGTGTACGTCTGTAAATCTGCCTGTTCTGCAACCCATTCTCTCTGGGGTGAGAGGATTCAGGAATTCCCCCAGTCCTCTGGCCTACATCCCAGTTCATGTATGCATAAATAAAAATAAATCTTTATGTGTGTGTGTGTGAGAACAAATGCATGAAACCAGAAATTTTATTTTATTTTTTTTTAAAGATTTATTTATTTATGCATACAAGCACTGGGGTACAGGCCAGAGGTGTGGGGGGTGAGAGGATTCACCACAGACAG
>JAGFMF010011678.1:2634286-2668314 GCA_019455555.1 Galemys pyrenaicus | reverse complement strand
CCCCTCCCTGGCCGGCAGCAGGGATCGAACTCGTGCTGCAGTGGTTGCGGTTTGCTTCATAGTGCGTTGCTTAACCCACTGTGCCACCAGGGAGGCCCCGAAACCAGAAATTTTAAAGCTGATTTATATTCTATACAATTTGCAGTGAACATAACATGACAGAAAATAAAATATGAGTAACTTTACTACTATGCTCAGCTGATGTTATAATGAATAATTTGCAGTATTTTTTTGAATGAATAATATATAGCAACCTGTATGTTTTGTATGTGTATCTAAATATTCTTATTACTAAGTTTAGAACAAAGTGTGATGCATAAACTTCATTATTCATATAGAAACCCTTAAAATTGTATAAATGAACTCATATTTTAAATTTTAACCGATTATTAAAAATATTTGCATTAGCTTAAAGTCTTGATCTACAAAATCATATTTTAGACCCAATATGTAAGACATAATCAAACTTTCACTATTATAGAAAAATGTCCTCAAGAATTCAATTAAAACTTCTTAGTAATAGTCTTCACATGAATAAGAGATTAGAAAATAATTTTTACATTTATTTTGTAGATTTGTAGTTTGTAGGATTTTTTTCAAAATCTCCTTTCACAATTATTTGAAAATAATTTGTAGTCTTAATGAAGAACTAGACAAATATACCAACTATATCTAATTGTAGTTTGCAAATGGATAGACTAATTATCTGGGCAAAAAAATAATACATATAAGTTGGCCCCACCTTGAAAAGAAAATTAATAAAATAAGTCTGAGGAGGGAAGCCAGATTGTATGTTTTAAAATGAGAAAATCTAGATTATTCCACTAAGGTTTGCCATAGAGTATAGTTGAATAAAGCTGGTTATAGGGAATAATTATATAACAGCCTAAACAAGAAGACCTTCCTGAACCTGACAGCAAAATAATAATAAGAAATAAATAAAAAAGAATAGATGACTATGACAAGTAAAAATTTAAAACTAATGTTAGAAAACACTGATCCAAATTAAAAAGCAAATAATATATTGGAGAAACCATTTTCAAATTAAGAAACAGTATAATATTGAAATGTTTCAAAATAAAAGAAAAATTAACTTATTAATAGAAAAGCTTATAAGGTTCTAAATATCAATAATTTTGTCTGTTAAATATCAAGAAGAAATAAGCAGTTAACTGAGAATTATAGCTGTTGAGAAGAAAAAGAGTCGCCATTAGGATTCAGTGGTGTCAAGAATTATCTAGAACCGGGCTGCTATTGTGTCCTACCAAGCAGAAGTTTGGTGAAAGCAGAGTTAGAAGACCACTTAATGGAAAGAATACAAGTCAAACAAAGAACAGAGTACTGCTATCAAGTTCCTGACAATTCATGAATTTCTGTAGCTGAACTTAGTACTGCCTTGGATCAAATTCCATTTGTGTGTAGCCAACTGGATTATGGTTTCTATTCATAGAATCCTATTCCATCTCTGTCTCTCTAATTGCCCTAAGTAATTCCTTACTATAAACCCTTCATTATTAAGATAACTTGAGTGAATCTGTCTCCTAGAGTAAAAGATCTTAACTACCACATCTGCAAAATTCTACCTATAATTCTGTCTTGGTGATTAAACCAGTAAGCATTTGACCTTGAAATTCAGAAGTGTTCCCTCACTTTCGCATACTAGTTGATAGAAGTAAAGTCATGATACACTACAATGTTTCATACACTCAACTAACAAATTCCATTCTATATAGACAAAATTTCATTACATTGACTTTAAGTCTTTATAGGGAGGCTATGTCCTTTTACTTCTAAGCCCCCCAAACACATACCTAGTATTATATAGTTGATAGGCTATGCATTTAGATTTTTTGTGATCTCTCCAATTTCTCTCTTTTCCTAGCTTCTCTGGCATCGTAAACACACATTATGAAATTGGGATATAAAATTTACATATTTTCATTCTCTCTTAAATTAATATTATTTTAAATTAATTATTTCAATCTATAGTTTTCTCAGTAACATAATCAAGAAGTAACTTGCCTCTATATCAATGGCACTCTATTTGATAGAAAACATTCCATAAATTTTTCAAGATGCACACTTAATTGTAAACAAGTTAAAAATATGAAGCTAGCCACAGTCACTGCAGCACAAGTTCAATTGTTGGTCAGGGAGCTGACCCACATGTTGCAGCAGACCTCTCCTGTCTTCCCTGCTATTCCCCTCAGCAGTGTACTTCAGTAGATCTGCCTCTTCTGTTCCCCACTCTGTCTGTGGTGAGTCCTTTCACACCCCGCACCTCTGGCCAGTTTTTGTATGCAGAAGTAAAGAAATCTTTAATAAAAAATAATAAAATGTATATATATATGAATATATTTACAGTTTAACATAAATAACACACTGGTCTTTCACATCAAATTAGGCAGTTTTCATATCATGATGCTTTATAATACTTTAGTTACTTCAGCCAATTCTTTAATATGTGATCTTAAAATACATAGAAAATTAGATGGATGAATTAATAGGCACATAGATGTATATACACAAAAATATTCTATTTATTTGATATTCTAAATAATTGAGTAATATCCAGAAATTAAATCAGAAACGTGAAAATGTTTATTTGAAGTACTTGTCTGATAAACAGCAACAACAACAAAAATAAACCACACTAAAGCAGATCAGCATTTCAACATTTTTCTAGTGAACGTTCTTTTTAAGAGTTACTTTAAGGAAGTTCATAAAGTGTGTTTCTCAGGCATTCCAGGTTAAATACTTGGTGTTTCTTTGTCTGCATTAAAGTCATAACTGTGGTAGTTTACTGCTGAGGTTTACATTGTAGGATAGTAGTAGATTACCTTTTTCTAATAACAAACTTGGGTTCATCAAATTCTACTGTTTACTCACACAAATACAATCTTCTAGCATAGAAGGGGAAAATCATGAAAAATAGAGCTAGATTTTTAGAACCAGATAAAACCGAATATTGTTCCCATTCTGGAATTTGAGCAGAATTTGTGCTTGTACCTTTGGAGCATATTGAAGAATTTAATATCTATGAACTTATTTCCTAAAACTTGTAAGTTAAGTGTTTCTCAGTCCACTTTAAGACTAAAGAAAACAGGGCCTCCCCTGGTGGCGCAGTGGGTTAAGCAACGCACTACGAAGCAAATCGCAGCCACTGCAGCACGAGTTCGATCCAGCACGAGTTCGATCCAGCACGAGTTCGATCCCTGCTGCCTGCCAGGGCAGGGACCCACATGGCACAGCAGACCTCTCCTGCTGTGCCCGCTGCTCCCCTCAGCAGTGTACTTCTGTTGATCTGCCTGTTCTGCTCCCCGCTCTCTGTGGTGAATCCTCTCACCCCCCTACACCTCTGGCCTGTACCCCAGTGCTTGTATGCATAAATAAATAAATCTTTAAAAAAAAAAAAGACTAAAGAAAACACTCGATAGAAAGAAATTGTTTTAGGAGTTGTGGTAATAAGTTCTAAATATAGGTTAAGATTAGCCCTCATTTCTAAAGCCTCATGAATATGTGAAATATTGAAGGTACACTTCTTACTGGCACTGTCTGGTATTAATAACCTGTAGATGATATCAGAATACTTTGACAGAGAGGAGATATTGATATCATAACCAAACATGAGAAGAGAGAGTTCTCTGCATCATTCTCAATGAAACACTTCGTGTGACCAAGCCAAATCCTACATCGCTAATAAACTCTTGGAAATGCACCTCATAAATTAAAGGATAAGTTTCTCATATAAGTCTATTCATAATTCAAAGACAAAGATATCTTGCCAACAGGGTTATCAGGGCACAGGAAATGCACTCTTTAAAATGTGTACTGATCGATGCAAACACTTCAGTTCTCATTCAGGCTTCAGAAATGTCCATCAGCATTCAGTTTGCAAACTCAGGGATATTGGTAAATATTCTGCATGAAAGAGACACAACTTGACAGTGTGTGCTATTCAGAAAACAGCATTCTAATCTATAAAAAAATTAGATAATATAATTGTTTAAATGGCAGCGGGGCCCAAGTATTAACTGTTTCAAATAAGGGTAGATTACTTTAGGATGCTACGGTATTTAAATTAGTATTACAGATAATAAATGCAAAGTGGAGGTTAGTAGGTGACTTTTTAAAAGTATTTTCCATCAATTTTTAAAAGTTTTTGGTCCATGTGTTTGAAACAAATTTTCGTTGAAATCATAATGATCACATAATTGATATTATTATGAAATGTAATGCGGTTTCAGTTCTGCTCAAGGACAATTAATGTTGTTAAGGAACTAACAACTAGAGCTGGGCTGTAGTTAAAACACTAAAAGTGTTTTGATCCAGAAACTATTTTAATAGGGGGAAAGAGACCTCAGAATAGAATTGGAATCAATTTTGAATACAAAAACAAATAGCCAACAATCAGGGTGGAGGGCGGTGTATCCACAATTGGAAGAGGAAATGTCTATGATTAGGGGTAATCAATCTGACAGGATTCTCTCTGAAGGCTGGTCAGGATGATCAAATATTACCTGGGGGACCATGATGTTGAGGAATTGATCAGGCATTGAAAGTTAGCAGGCATAGTCAATGTGAGTTCTGGATAAGTTGACTTAGCAGGGTTTTTGTAAGGTGGCAATGCAAGAGAGACACAGAAGGCCAAAGGCTGGTACCTCGCTCAGAAGATGGTTTAGAAGATCTTGTCTAGAATTTGGTCAAGGAGTCTATCAACAGATACCGACACAATATGAAAAAGCAATTCCAGTAAAAGGTTAAAAGAAAGTTATGGTGGCTGCTCAGAAGTTTGCACTCAAGCAGGGAAGATAAAACAGTTACCCAAATACAGTAGATTTGAGCCAAGACTCAAAAAGACAACTATTAAAATGATATTATGTCACTGTTAATGATCCTTCATCTGCAAAGACTCCTCCATCACTACCTCCGGTGTGTCTGTAACAGATGTGGTCCCTTTCCTCATACAGTGAGAGTTCAGACAGCTGTGCGCCACAGCCTGGAGCCTTTTACTGATGGCCTCCAGCAATTGTGACACCACAAAGCACATTGTTCTTCCTCAGGTCATTACTATTGTCACCAGCTGGTTTAGCAGGGTTGTGGAGAGCCTTATATCCTCATAGCAGAGCAGTTCTGACATTTCGTGAGACTTAAGGAAGTTTTAATATTAGATGAAGATTTTTCTCAAACTCATAAAATCAATCCTGCTACAAGCTGGACTAAAAGATTTTGTGTGGCAGGGGCCAGTGTTGGATCCTGCCTCCCACATTAATTCTTCCTACTCAAAGCTTTGCATACCAACTTCTCATTTCTTCTATTTTTAATTCCCTTGAAAACATAGAGGATATTATGCACTATTCAGGGAAAATGCCAGTGCTACCATCATTAGTAATATGACCTGATTCTCTATCCACATCAGGATAATCTGCTCAAAAGAGATTGGTTCAATATCTCCTGTTTTCCCAAAATCTCTAATGTGCTAATGATCAGGTCTTGCCCAGAGAACCTGATTCCTTGATTCACTCCAGAAAACATCCAAGCCCTAACTATGCAACAAGCCTCCTAATACCAGAAAAACTTTTCCCTAGAAGGCCTGCTTAACAAAAAATTGTACAGGTTTTCCCAATTACCTGAAGGTAGACTGTTCAATTAAGTCTCTCCTAAGTCAAAATGACATAAAGAGAAGCAAAAACCATAAATTTACATGGAAAATATTTCTGTATTCTCAGACAAAATAACAAATTCAATCACATCAAAAACATGTAAATTTAAAATAACCCAAACATGCAGTAAAAATAGAAATGCCATGGTAAATACACATCCATATAAAGTAGTTCCTGGGGAAGGAGCTTGGCAATACCACCTTGGGTGCTGCTCAGGGTGCAGATGTGTCTTCGATGCAGGCTGCAAAACAGACTCGAATATTATTTTGCTTTAGGTCTTTCATTGTAAAGGCAGAAATCCTCTTTAATTCCTTTCAGGCAGTGAAAATGGGTACTACAAGGGCCAGAAAAGGGGCTCCCACATACTCCCCTAGAGGAGCGCAGTTTCATTATTGCCATCCCACCATCCAGCTTGGACAATCACTTTATTTCAAGGATCAGAGAAGGTCTCAGGTCTAGGGGGGACTGGGAAGAGTCTTTTAGCTACAGTTTCCTCTGGACTCCAAAAGAGGGAGGGAGGAATAGTTCCAATTAGTCCAAGCATCAAATAGGGAGGAGTGATGAGAGCAAGGTATGCATAATGAAGAGGGACCCCTTCCCACCCAGAAATGAAAAAAACAAAAACCAAAACTTAAAAACCCTGATGCTTTGATGATCAGGGCAGCTCTCCTGCTTTCCTGCCCACTGTCTTTTACAATGTTAGGTCTGATTGCTTCGTAATGTTGCTGACTGTATTCTGTTTTTTGTTTTTTGGGTTTTTTTTAATTATATTCTCCAGTGACAACAAGGATAGGTCTTTTGTAAAAGCAAAGTGGCATAACACAAGTTTTCAAAATACAGGGGATATCATTTCTGTCCTTGCCTGTGGTCCCTCCTGAAAGATTATACCAAGTGAGGTTTTGGACTGGAGCTGGACCATTCTAGGGAAACCCCTCACATTCAAAGTTCAAGGTACATGAAAATTATAGGAAAACACTAATGATAATATTAGCTGTAGGTTGCATCAAATTGATTGACAGTTAGGAATACATCTAGCAGTTGGAAAAACTTTCTCAGTTGCTGTTTGCCAAAGTCCATGTTTGCCTACCACTGCTTTGAAGGAAAAATGGTTTCTTTCTCCTTTCAGTCTGCTGCATCTCTCATGAAAGACATTCTGAAATTTTATCTGGAATTCTATTGGTGGAATTTTGGTAAGTATAATCCTTGGGTTTTTACCCATGTGATTCAAAATAACATATAAAGGAACATAAGATTCTGAGTTGTCAAAAAGCAAACCAGTAGACTTTGATAGGGTATAGGGACTAAAAAGAGGGAATAATTTTTCCAGACACATTCAAAATAATCTAAAATATAAGAAACAAAATTAGGTAGATGTGGAATTAGAATGGGTGACTACTGCATAAGGAAAATGAAAAGTGATCAAGAGGAATGTGAGAATGAGAAGGGCAGCAATAATATACAAATTTAAATATGTGAATAAGTAGTTCATAAAATCAAAGATGCCAAGAAATGTATTAAGTGAAAAGTTTAGAATCAAAATGATGAAATGCACACATACATTTATTGCTCATTAAAATTAACAGATTTTTAAATGCTATCAGTATTACTTTTATATAATAAGCTACTCAGTGTGAAGCACAGGGCAAAAGAGTTGTTCTCGTACCACCATTCTCTATTTTTTCAAAGATAACACATCAGGAAATCCAAAACTATTTCTTTAATTATTCTCTTTTTTTAAGATTTTTTTTTGTTTTTATTTATGGATACAAGAACTTGGGTACAGGCCAGAGGTGGGTGGGGTGTGAGAGGATTCACCAGAGTAGAGTGGGGAACAGAACAGGTAGATTGAAATATACTGCTGAGGGAAGCAGCGAGGGGAGGCTGGAGAGGTCCACTGCACCATGTAGATCACCTCCAAGGCCAGGGATCGAGCTTGTGCTGCAGTGGCTGCATATGCTTCATAGTGTTGTGCATAATCCCTTGCGCCACCAGGGAAGCCCCTCTTCAATTATTCTTTAGCACCCAGGTTATGTCTTTAGATAGTTGTACTATAGAAAAATTTAATTTTCTGGTCAGTAACAATCTGAATATCCACCAGTAAGGGAGAATTAAAAATAAACCATCGTGTGTATAATGTGGGTGTATTATGAAACCATAAAAAAGTGGACATTGAAAATAAATTTCATTACATGGACTAAGTTAATTTTGTAATATTAAGGGACATTCTGTAAAATAATATGCATGTGTTATCTGTTTTATATATAGGATGAGATTGAAAGGAAGAACACCCAAGTCTTAATTGCAGTTTTTCTGTGTGATATTATAGATGATTTTTCTCCTTGCACTTTAGTTTTTGTTGGCTTTGTGAGTTCCTTAATACATGTTTCTTTTTTATGAAAATTGAGTGGTTTTGAAAAACCATGTGATATTTTAGTTTAAAAATATGAAAACAAGCTAGTTGATATAGTTATGTGATTCTCCAGTTTTCCCACAGCTTCCATCAGACCAAGCAGATAATTATAAAAACAGGAGTTTGTATTAATCTAAAGTTGTATGCAGATCAGTAAAGCAAGTCAGCGGAAGAGCAAAAGGCTAAATGAGCTGCAGGTGTGAGACATCACAGTATCTGGCTTATATAGAAGTAAAAGTAAAAAGTCTTAAGATGGGAAAAGAGAACAGAAAGAAAATAATTGAGAGACTGAGACTGTTGAAATTTTTCTTTTGAGATTGAAAAGTTCTAAGAAACAGAAAGTTCTGGATGTGGTGTAAATGGAGGAGAAATAAATGCTTTTATAGTTATCAAGGATATGGGAAAATAAAGTGAGGACACACCAACCACACATTTATAGAGGTTAGTAAGACAATCCATACATTTGAGAAAATGGTAGAACACAATAAAGAGCCTATGTCCTCAGTAGTAGCAAAGGGGTCCCATAGAAGAGGGGAATGCCAAGAAGGAGAGTATAGGCATGGCCAGAGAAGCATGTGGAAAGTGAGAGAGGAAAAAGAGAATTTCAGTATTGTTTCCACATTTAAAATTACCAGAATATTTCTTTTTTTAACCAAAAAAGAAAAATGTCTGATTTTAAACATTTTAAATTATTGTTACTCCTTAAAAAAATATGTCCAGGTGTAACCAATTTTCCTGTGGTACCTTTATAATTACTTAGCTTCTGAAGGAGAAGAGGTTATAGTATCAGTGAATTTACTTCCCTGGTATCATTACAGTGATTAATGACTGGCCATATAGAGAAGTGTGCTTTTAATTTTTTTTCTCATTAAAATTGTTCAAGGAATGTTGACAGTACCAATTCTACCTTAATAGGCATGTCAGGTTCAAGAATATTTGAGAACCATTCTGTGGATGGTTGCTCCAGTGAATAGATTTTAAATTATGTAAAATTGGTTTTATTTGACATGCATGAGTTTATCTTAAAATGTATTAATTTTATTAAATTATTTAGAGTGTGGAATTTTCTTAGGACAAATCCAGCTAACCTCTTGGATAAGAACAGAAGATAAGACTGCTCTCACTGCCTACTCTATATACTGGGCTGATGCAAAGTAATTTTCTAAATTTATGGAAATCTATTCATCCTCCAAATGACAAAATGGGGCAAGGGAATCAATGAGCATCAAGGTAGTTGAGACCCAAAGGGACAAGAATGAATGGAGAGATGACACTTCTAATTAGAGTTACCATCAACTTATTCTCCAGCTAGAAGCTATCTGTTCAAGACATATTCCTCATTAACAATTCCAGTACCTCATGTTCCTCTGCATGGTGTCTTATTGCAGCAGAAAAGCCTGAACAACTTACACAGCAGTAAATACACTTAAAGTTTGGGCTCAGCTAGTACAGTCATTTCCAACATGTTATACTAGTCAGAGGGAAACCAGATTCAAGAAAGAAAGTGGTACCTGTGCACATGAGGTGGTTGTATCTTTCTTGATAGATTCTATACAAAAGTGGTAAGGAAAATATTTATTCCTGCAGCTTGCAGAAGAAGTTGAAAAATTACTTGGGTAAACAAGGAGTATGATAGAAACACAGCATAACTTCATCAGTTTTCTTTCACTGCATGTTAATACATATCATTTCTATGCTTGATAATGAAGATATAAAAAATGATTAGACATGGAGAGTACTATGCCTGAATTGTGCCCAAATTGAAATCCTAAACCGTATTACTATTAGAATGCAATTGCATCCAGAGATAGGATCTTTAAATAGGTAATAAAGGTAAAATGAGGTCATATCCAATATTGACCTTAATCCAATATAAATGGTTTCCTTACAAGATAGTTGATTAGGACACAGAAAATGCATACCAAGGAAGGACTGGGTGAGGACACAGGAAAAAGGCAGTCATCTGCAAACCAATGAGAGAGTCTCATAAGAAAGCAAGCTTAACAATACCTTGTTCTTGTAACCTGCAGAACTGTGAGAAAATTAATTTATGTTGCTTATGCCTCCCAGTCTGTGGTAGTAAGTGTTGGAAATCATAGAAAACTAATATAGTCATCGTCCCCAAGACACTTAAACTCCACTAAAGGTATAGCTAAGTAGCTAAGTAGACAGGCATTTCTAATGCCTGCACTAAGAGTAAAGACAAGATGCCATGCGAGCATATAGAAAGGACATTGTTTTAACTTGCATTTTTTACTGATTTAATGTCTCATCCTCTTTCTGAAATGATATACTTAAAACACTGAAACATAATGCTCAATACCTATTAGTTCTTCAGATATTTTTTCATTCCTATTATATACATTTATAAATAGTTTGTTTTCTCCTTCCTCTATCTACAAAATAAAGAAAATTAGAAAACCAGAGTGTGAGAGTCTTAAAAACTCCATTGTTCCACATGCATGGGCTGTACACCCCAAAGACTTGGTGAAAGTTTGTCTGGCAGTTCTGGGTCACTAAGCATTTGAAGTTCTGGATGCTTACATTTTATCCAATATAGTTATGATGATTATTTTAAAATACTCTGGGTTCATCCTTAGCTAACATTAATAATTTTATTAAGACTAGGGCCTCCTGAGTGGCACAGGGGTTAAGTCTGAGTGCTATCAAGCTATCATCAGCCACCATGGCATGAATTTGATCCCTGTCCAAGGAGCTGACACTCATGGCACAGCAGATCTGTCCTATCTCACCTGCTCCTCCCCTCAGCGGTGTATTTCAGTAAATTTGCCTGTTTGCTCCCTACTCTGTCTCTGGTGAGTCCTCTCACACCCCACATCTCTAGGAAAACCCCAGTTCTTGTATTATAAATAAATAAAAATAAATAAATCTTTAAAAAATCCCAGAATTTTATTAAGATTAGCTTAAACTATGATTGATAGTACAGATCAGTAAATAAAATTTATAACTTTTATATTATAATCTATGAAAATATAATGTTTATGCAATTTTATTGGGCTATTTACAAAGTCTATTTTACCAAAGTTTATAAAGAATAAGTGGTTTATTTAAGAGAGTTTCTGCTGAAGGGGATTTAACTTGAGCAATCTTCCTGGAAGTGGTATTTCTAATAAGATCAAGTAAATATTGATGCATATCAGTGCATAAAGGACAAATTATTTATAGCTCTGATTTATCATTTTAATTCAGCATTGTTTCTTAACAGCATTTATGAATCAGCATGGTTATAGAGAATATAGATTACAGGCATGTAAAGTATTATAGTAGGTTCTATGATTCCTTACAGAGGGGCAAATCCAGGGTCATTTCCAAACAGATATAAAAATAAATGCACTTACAGTCATTATTAACAAAAATAATGTATCCTGCATATTCTATTATCTTTGGACTCACTCCAGCAATATTGGTGGGCAAATGAATGAATATCAAACATAGAAATATTAAACAGGATTTGGGGACCTCTATAAACAATCATATCTGACAGAATCCAAGAAATTTGAAAGGACTTTATGAAAGTTCTTCCGATACACTTTTGACAAGAGAACAACCTGGCTTGCAATGGGGCAGGCTTCTTTCACCCATCTGTCAATAAATAACCCTCCAAGGGAAGTTCAGGAGGACTTTTAATCCACGAATTCCACACTTTTATTAAACAGGATAAATTCTCTGCTGTTGTATCACTTTATCAGCATTCCAGGTACTAACAAGAGGATCTAATTGACTGATTCTAATTTATGTGCCATTAGTTGTCAGAGATCCCAGAGAGAGAGTTTCTTCTTTGGGAGATAGACAATACCTTTGATATAAGAAGGAAGTTTAGATGCTTGGTACTAAAAAAATGAAATTTCAACAAAATTATTTTCTCAAATTCATAAAATTGCGTTAATATCTTTAATAACACTTTCAAAAAGTTTAGTTGGTCTTGACATGACCCATTTACCAATTGTGCTATTATACCAAAGTATTAAAGAACAGTATCTTCAGTACTCTAAGAAAAAGAGTCTAGGATTGCCAATGTGGATTTGCAGTTGGCATTCTTCACTTGAAACCAGAGCAGAGTAGAAAAGCATCATCGAATGTTGCAAAGGCCACTGCCCTAGTTAAACTATTGTGAACTGGGGCACTTGAGTCTGAGTAATTCAGGACTTTTATTTTCAGCACATGTCCCCAATCATTCCTGTAGAAATAAAGGCCATCTTTTGACACCAAATGTGGCATCTATGCTTAACACGTAATATGTAATTTTTATCCAACTTATAAAGACAGAAAAGTTGGAAAATGTTACTTTCTCAGATAAAAGAAAGCTTTTTGAGGAAAAGAGAAAGTAAAAAAGTTTACTAATTCCTATTAAAGAAAATATGCATATTTCTAGTTGTGTGCCCTAAATATGCTTCCTTAACATTACCATTTTTTCTATTATATATTCTACTGACCCATAAATAAATTCCACTATTTATTTAAAAGGAAAAATACTATATGATCTAAACAGAGATTAAACACTTCCTGCAACCTAACCTATGAGGAAGTCCTGCAGACATGAGGGAGAAATAAAGTTTTTTTTCAGATAAACAGAAGCTGAAGATTTCAAACACTAGATGTTTCACCCCACCCAATGTTGAAAGAAGCTCTTGTGTCTAAATTAAAGAGCAGAATATCCAAAAAAGAAAAAGAAAAAACAAGGAAATAGATAGAATCAAAAACTTAAGATCAAAGTGGTAGCAGACTTTCATATGTCAATCATCACTCTAAATGTAAATAGACTGAAATCACTAATTAAAAGGTATGAAGAGACTAATTTGATCAGAAAGCAAAATCCAACATTTTTCTGTCTCTAGGAAATATACCTGAACCCCAAGATATATTAATATGCTCAGGGTAAAGTGTTGGAAAACAATCCTACAAAGCAAATAGGACTCAGAGGAAAGCAAGGACAGCTATACTATGTCAGATAAAATTGATTTGGTAGTCAAACACTATAGCTGATCAATCGGAAGTACAGATGATATCCTGAATTTGCAATTGGTGTCAAAAGTGGGAAATGTAGTCTCATGGGACTAAGCCATTAACCCATGGAATCTGAACCTATATCCAAATAAATAGTGTCAGAAATGATTTGGGTTTTAGGAGACTGAGATGGTATTGGAGTATTGTATGATGTGGGTAAAACCCTTTCATACTGGAATTGGAATAAGAATACCTAAAGGTTAAGAGGAATTGGAATAAGAATACCTATAGGTTAAGAGGAATACCTATAGGTTAATACTCCTTAGGCAGGTGGAGGGGCTGGCTATGAAAGGAGAAAAGATAGTACATATATGTACATACAACTGCATATATGTGAATGTATACATCTAAGTTGGTAAGCTGGTGGTGGGAATACGAAGTGCTTTTCTTCTAGAGGTTTCTACTTTTCAATAAAATAAGAAGATAGATAATCAACTAACTCTAAAAAAATGGATATTTGAGTAGTGAAGAACTAATGTGACATAATTATCTTAAAAACTGGAAAGCAAATTTAATAGGGTAATGCTGTAGAATTAAAAAATAGTTACTGAGGAGCCCCTTAAGATATAGTAATATATTTAAGTGAAACAAATGGTATTTTCTCTAGTCATATTCATCTACTTGGAGAGCAAGTGGTACAATTGCTGAGGATCACACAAGGGAGAAGATAGTGATGTATCATGAAATGAAATTGAAAGGCAGACGTTCTTTGAATCTTAGGTAAGTCATACCCTTTATTAGTTACCCCTATAATTTTCCAGAGGTGCTTGACAGTGAGACATTATTCACATGCAGCTAGAGCTACTGAAGTTACCTCAAAGGGTTCACCATACATCTCCTTCATCTAGTCAGAATATGAATTTACTTAAAATTTCTCAGAAATATTCCTACTGAGGAAAGCAAGTTTCGGTAACTATATCTCTTTTTATTTTAAAGGATTTCTTAATAGTTTAATGCTCTGAACAAAAGCAAAACATTATTCAAACCCAACAAGCTATTAGAGCATCATCCTTAAGTGCTGTTTTGCCTCTCTGCCTATTATTCTTTCAACAAAAGTAAAACAGAAATCCTATTACCAAATTTGAATGCTAATACATTTCCAGGATAATCTGAATAGCAAACAAATAGAGTCTTACAATGCCATCTCAAACACACTTCAGAAAACTGTTAGGAGAGCAAAAAGTCCGTAGAGTAAGGCACAAGGATAGGCAACAAGAAGCTGCTGTCCTTCCATGTCCAAGGCTGAAATGAAGATTTTGGAAGCTGAGAGACTACACCAGCCAATGATGACCAGCGCTGACACAGTGCCAAAGGTGCCCCTATAACAAAGACAATAGAGATGATTACCCTACACAAGAAGACAAAGAGATTACTTAATCAGTGCTGCCTTAGGAATGTCCTTGGTACACTATAACTACTTTTTCCATTTGTAAAATGTGACTGAGGAACCATATGGACTTAAAGACCAGCTAGAAAAATTCTGAGTAAAATTCACCATTAAAGATAAAACATTTTATACTTCAGTATAACACAAATGAATACAAACAAAAGAATTAACCTGTAGTTACTCTCATATATCAATAGTCAAATCATAATTTCTGAAATCCTTTTATACAAATAATGCTAGAGACACATTTTATAGCTATGGATTTCCTTCACCACCATCCCTCCTCCTCTTCCCCCCCAGTTTCTTCCTAAATTTATCCACCATATGAGCAGAGAGATAACTGGATTGGCATTTCAGTAGCACATCTAGCGCCCACTGGTCCCAAGTCCACTCCTTAGGTTTCCTTCTGAGATAGTGAATGAAATCTGGCATATTTCAAGTAGGACATACACAAAACAGAAAGGAATGTATGTGTGTGACCTCCCACATCATCTCTGAAGATCCCCTTCTTATCTATGTATGTACTCCCTTTATATTTGTATGTGTGGACATTTTAGAATACTGAAAGAAATTTGTTCAAATTGGTAGCTTTGAAAAATAATTCTAGAGACAATTAGTTCTTTAAGGGAAAATGGGCCAATAAGGTCAAGTCTACTTACCTTGGGAATTAAAAAAAATGAGGCATGTATGGTAAAGAGTGAGAAAACAGAATGTATTATTTAAGAAAATAAGACACAGGAGGTAGAGGAGATCAAGAGACATCTCATCTCCAAATTTAAAGCAAATAAGTAACAAAAAAAATTGCATAATAAAGAGGACATTATGTCAAAGCTTCCTAACCCCTACTATTTGATTTTCTACCACTAAGCTACACTGCCTCACATGAGAAGGTAGTCTCTCAAGTTGAGAACTGTATTATTTGTGAGTGCAATAGAAATGTTGACTTTTAACAATTGAGCCAAAACAAAACAAGTAAAAACCTGTACAATGTAGCTTATGTACTTCAAAAATAACAAAATATTTTAAAGTACCTTAGTACATATTATATTTATTATACTGATTTATGTCAGGAAATTTATATACTGATTTTATATACTGAATTTATATACTGATTTTATACTGATTTATATTTATATACTGATTTATGTCAGGAAAAAATTCTAGAGTGATATATCTTATAGATTTTTGTGATCAAAATATAAAATCATATATGGTTAATTGAATGACACAGTGATATGACCAAATGGCTTGGTCATAGGAGCCAGATAGTTTCTTCCCTTTAGTAAAATTTAGATTATATTTCTAAATTACCATTTATAATTTCTGAGTAAAAAATCTAATAAAGGAGGTCTGGATTTTTGATTTGTAATGGTTCTTAAAATATGAGTTATTTTCTTCCTCATATAATCTAGTTATTTAATATGCCCCAAATCTCAAATTTGCTGGAAATAATGTTTAAAACAAAGAATTTTTAAGTGATAACTCATGATGGTATTCTTTGGCAAAAGCAGATGATAAAATCTAAGTTGTAGCACTGAAAACTATTGTCAAACATTTGACACACAGTAAATGAAACAAACTGCTAAAGAATATGATACTCAAAGAATAAAATTTTCCATAGAAAATACTCAATAAATCTACCCATAACTCACAATATTATTTATGTATTCCAAATATCCTTCTGCAATTGTATTCCTTGTTTTTATATATTGAGTACTCATTGATAAAATTAGGATTTACTCTGTTATTCTCAAAAAGAGGTATTTTCAAAAGAAGTCATATTAAAAACAAGCATCTCCAACTACATGGTTCCCAACATTATGAAAAATATATATAACCAAAAATATTAAAGGTTTTTCTTAATGTCTATCTTTCTCATTAATAAATTCCTTATATGATATCCAGTGTAGTGTTAATAAGCTAAAATTTGCATCATCCACGAAAAAATGCAAATTTATCTCCTTTGAATGTGGAAAAATGAGCACTGTTGGCAAATGCTTATTTCTAATTGGTTTTAGGGCATGGCAGGTGACAAAAAACAATGTAATTACTTGGTCTTTCTAAACAAAGTACAAATGATGTTCAAATGCTCTGGAAGAGTCCCTTACAGAAGCATATTTACTGTATCCTTATTAACAGATTTAAATTACAAATACTAATTGCAAGTAAAAAAGAAAAAAATGTTGACTTTGTATATATGCTATAAAATTCTCTAGCATGAATAGCCTCATGAGGGTTCCTGGGAACTTTGCACTTCAAGGAGCCCAGCTGAGAAAGAACAGTTGCTTCCTACCTGGAAAGCAGAGTGCCTGGGACCTGAAGCAATTTGTCAGTGTTCACCAGGCATTTATTCTTCTGAAATCAAACAAGTGAATTTTCTGTAGTTATTTCATTACCCATGACAATAGTTTATATTGAAGAATGTGACAACTTACAAAGTGCCTGTGTTAAAGAGAACTTGGTATAATTTATTTTTAAATCATTGAAATAAGAACAGCACCTGTGTCAAAACTGTCCTACTTTTCTGAATTTATGTGTAGCTTTTAATAAGCATCATTCTCTGATTATAACACCAAAATGATGTGAAGAAATTAACTGTTACCCCAGTGGGGAAAGCCTTAGTGATGATAGGATGCTAAGGTGGATCAGCATATAGAGACACTTACTGCAGTGAGAAGAAGATGGCGCAGCTGGACAGGATGACCATGGGCAGCAAACAGTAACCCAGTACACTCGCCACACAGCCATAGGACACCCCTGAAGAGCTCATCAAATTTAGTAAGGCATGAATCCCCAAGCAGCCAATGGCACTCATGCCATAAACATAACCAAACTGGATTTTTCCTGCCTAAAACCATAGGGAAAAACAGATTACTCAACAAATGTCAAGAGAAAATTGGAATGTCAACAAAACAGATAGCATTTTAGAATACATCGGTTCAGTGCTGTTCCAAGTCTTTGCAGTACAATCATCAGGAGACTGGGAATTCTGGAAAAACAATGTTATAATTTGAATTCAGGTCCTAAAAACAAAATCAAAAATGAAACCAATTATTCTTTGGATGTCACAAGCATGATACAGAAAAGACAAAATATTTCTAGGTTTTTACTTTTTATCAAAAATTATCTATTAGGGGTACAATGCATAAAAATACATTTATCCTTTCTCAAAATAATAAAAATGATCCGTCATATTATGATCCAGCAATTCCATTCTTAGGTGTCTAACTAAGGAATGCAGAAATACTAATTCAAGGAAATTACGCACTCCTGTATTCATTGCAGCACTATTTATCATAACCAAGCAACAGAAACAACCTAAGTGGCCCATGAAAGATGAGTGGCTTGAGCAGGTATTGTATATATACAAAACTGAATACAACTTAGTTATATATTTAAAAACAATGGAATCTTGACATTTATTACAACATGGATGAAACTGAACAGGATTAATCTAGGGGAATTAAGTCAGAAGAAGAAAAACAAATACTGGATGATTTCATTTATATGTTGAAACAGAATAAAAGAATAAAGGAGCAAATGAAACCAGGACAAAGAAGCCCTAGAAAACTGAACAGCCAAATCAAGGCTACCAGAGAGGCGAGGCAGAGGAGGCGTAGCAGAGGGGGAAGGGATCCAATGGACTATGGTGGAAAATATGGATGTTATGGTGGTTGGTAAAATACATGTGAAAAGGTGTGAACTTATACTATTAAATCATAAATAGTTTTGTAAACCGACATTACCACTATAAAAATAATTCAGTTTTAATATTCTATATCAAATATTAAATATTTCCCCATAATTGTTAAATGATTTAATGAATATATACATTTATGAAAAATGCAATTTAGTCTTAGCAATTTACAGGGCATATTATCAATATTAGCAAACATGTATGGTTTTTGCTATGTTAGGTCCTGTTCTAAGCCTGGTCAATATATATAACAACCTCTGAGATAGGCTCCGTTGTTAATGCCAATTTCACACATGAGGAAACTGAGTTGCAGAGAAGTAATTTGTCCAAGGTGAATTAATGCTAAGAATTGGAGATGTACTCTGAAACCAGGCAGTCTGACTCTAAAATTTAAGTTCTAAACATCTGAAGAACCTTGAAAAAGTCCTAAAATAGTGGGATTTATTTAACCCAGGATATTACAAATTAATTTCACCAGAGTCCTAGCATAAACTCTAGCATCAGTTTACCTGAATCCAACTTGGAAAAGCTAACCCATATAATCCAACTAGTTATGAATCATTAAAAAAGAATTTTTGTTAAAGAAAATTCAGGACACAGACTACTGGACTTCTGAAGACTCATAAAACTAACCATCAGCAACAAGGCACTAGGGACTAGGAGCTGAAGCAGCCCCATTAAACTCATCCAGAGAAAATCAGAATCTACTATTAATTCAAGAGGGGATCTTTTAATGTTTGCTACCTGAGGATGCCAAAGCTTCGATAAAGAATGCATTTAGTTTTTATATTTATATTATGCTGATTAGAAATTCCAGATGACATTTAAATAGGTTGTCTTTTTCATGGGAATTACACAAAAGCAAGTAAGGATCTGAAAATTGATCCTTAGAGAGAGCTTTTGACTGACATTTTTTTCTCCTATCTCACTGATTATTATCCATGAAGTTATTCCATCTTAAAGAATAAAGAGATATTTATTTTGTTATATAATTAAGGATAATGTGGAGTGTGACCACTATTTTAATCTTCTCAATTGTCCAACTATTTTCAATTTTCCTTCCTCTGCAGTTGGGGAGGTTAGTTACTACTAACTACAAAATGTCCCTAGGCTATGCTGACTGAATTCTCTTCTGCATTAACCATGAGTCCTCACTAAGTAGCTTTGTATTATTTTTATGGCTATTTTCTGAACAAATGCTAATAATGCTAATGGATCTGCTAAAAGAAACACATCAGTAATACACTGCTCTGTTGAGTGAGTTTGCTCTACTTGGAAAATAAGACAATTTCAAAATCTATTAAATCTATTAGATTTAAATCACTTAAATCTATTAGAGTAACATTCTACTTCACATTTTAATCAGATGGTATAATTCTGAGGTGCGGATAGTTGTAATGGTGAAAGGCAACTCCCTTATGCCCATAGACACATAGCTGGAACTTCCTGACCACAAGCATTTTTACAAATGGGGTGGGATAAGCGAAACTAATTTGGTAGTAAAATCGTCCCTTCCCATATTAGTTACTGACCACCTTCTTTATCCCTTTCCCTTGTTAGTTTCTTCAATTTCAGTTGTAATACGATTTGGCAGGTGCACTGCCACATTTTAATTTGTTTCAAATTCTAACAAGGACCTGTAATCAAGATGGAAAATAAGTGTTCCATTTCTTTTTAACCTCAAAAATTTTAGGATCTCTGTACCACTCTCATTACTACATCTCAATTTGAAATACTAATTATTCTTCTGACTATATGCTTTTATGTTGATCGTGCATGTTCCTTTTCCAGATCACTCTTAGACTTACCTGAAAAAATAAATGAATTCATAGTTTTAAACCACTTGTATTTGTTTTTTCCTGAGTTAAAAAAAAAATTATGAGAGGAAAATAAGTAAAAGTAATTTGGTATAAGGCTGTTATTTTTATTTGCCTCTTTCAACATAAAGAAATATCACTGAAAGGTTTGTTTAAATCATAAAGGTTATATGTGTATGTGAATATGGCTCACACGTCAAGATAATGAACATATTTGGATGCTGTTGCTATACTGAGTTTTGCTTTCTCATGTACAATGCATATACTAGCATACGGGAGCATTATCCTTTATATTGTAATTCTAGATATCCAGGGCAGCATTCAATCAGCTTCAAATGGATTCTGAGTTAAATATAAGTTCATTAATACCCAGATTGTTTTCTTGCTTTGTTGCTCTATATTTGTAAGAATCAATTCTGAAGTAACCACATCCAATTATATAATTGAAGTGATATTAGCATTTTTCACATATTCTCCAAAATTTCAGAACTGATAGGAATCTTCAAAACCACTAAATTAACACTTTTTGTCTTCAGAATGATAAAATGAAGGCCTAGAAATGAAGACTTAACATGAGAGCTAGAAACAAAGTTAAGGATTGATCCAATTTTCTCATGGTTTCTGTTTAATTCTTTGCCTTTATTACTGTGTACTCAAAACAAAAAACAGAATATTTAAATAATTCCAACTAACATATATACCCCAAATAGATATTAATGATATCAATGCTTTCCTTTAAAGAACAATAATGGTAGTTTTCTCTGCAGAAGAGCAAATCACTGTTATATTACAAACCACCTGAAAAAAGAAAGAGGAATTAATATATTAAATTGATTATTTCTATCTGATTAACTGACATGACTTTATTTAGCAGCTTAATCTAAGATTATCAAATTATTGTGACAATGACAGAAAGAAGATTAGAGTCTAAATTAAAACTCTAGTTGATACAATATTAAATTTATATAGTATTTGTATTGCTGTGGTACAAAAGAAGAAGTTAGATGCTATCACTAAATACTATTATGTTTGGATAAATAGGATATAATTTTGACCACATTACTATACAGAAACTAGATTACTATCAGTCTTTTGGCTGATATCACATAATTAATGTTAAAAAAGTGAAAATGCAAATACATTTTACAGATTTTTTTTTAAATTATAATATGCTGGGAGAGAAACCTGTTATTTTATAGGCCGTAAGTAGTTATAAGAGGGGGACGTGGACTAAATAGTCATTTTAAGTGCTTTTCCTAAAATCTTTAATTTCATGTGTCATTTGTCCTGACAAGATTATCTCCTTGTACTTAATGAAACTATACTTTTCAGACTGAATTGACCATCTTCTCATTCTGTTTTTCATCCTTTATTATCATTTCTTCCTTCACATAAACCACAGACCTTCCCTAATCTCTTCCTTTTATAAAAAATAAATCTTTTTTTCTAAACTATGAGCTTTTATATCTTTTAAGTGCCTAGGTAGAAATGTGTTTTCCTTTACATTTTTTGGTGACGCTTAATATTAATTTTCCCAGATTTAAAGAATGAAATCAGTCCCTGTAAAAAGCAAATGTTTAAGGGAGAAATGCCTCTATGAAAAGGAAAAAAAAAACAAAAAATAATTGATGAAACAGAGATGTCAAATAAATAAATCATAGGTTATCACTGAAAGTTAATTTATTCATAGCAGCCTAACCAGATATGAGAAGTATGAACAATCTCATACTTCATAGGATATTAGAAAAACTCTGGAGATACATCCAGCAAAGAAACACAAAGAGAAAGAATTTGTTCAATGCCATTACAGAAATTCCACAGAAAATAAGAAATAAAATCTAGGCTTTGTCGTTCCCAAATCCATGTATTGCCTCAAATTTTCATATTTACAGTTTGTTATTATTAACAAACAGTTAATAAATTATCTTCAGTTTTTCTGAAAATTTGACTTGGTGATTTTTTTCTTAGAAATTTTATTTAAACATATTTTTACCTGTGGTAATGCAGTTTAAATTAAACAATTTTCACCTTATAAAGTGACATACTTGATTCTATATTTACAAAGATATCTTCAAAATGGCATTAGAAAGAGCACACACTAAAATCTGGTGCTTGCTGCTGATATTTACCAGAAGCAGAGTGGCTCCCAGGGCAATGCAAAACAGAATGGGTCCAGTAAGGTCAGTTTCATTCATAATGCTGCCATCTGCTGGCTTTAGTGGGTTTAATACTGTCAAGGTTTTTTGCCATATGTGATCAAAATTAATTCCAAGTTCTGCAAAAAGAAAATAATAAGAAGATATAACATAAATATAGAAAATTAAATAAGTAATAATATTTAATTAAAGGTTGGAGAAATAATCCTATCACAGAAAAAAATTCCCTGCTGTATGCTACAAACAAAAGTTTGGAAGCTAATTCATAATAGGAAATGGACATTGCACACAAAAATATCAATTATAGCTACGAACTAAAACTTCCATCTTCTAACCTACTTAGATATTTCTTTTACTTGTATTTTCATTCATACTACTTTAATGTCATAATATTTTCAGAATATGGCAGAATTTTTTCCATGATTAGTATTATCTAAACTAAAGATAATTGGCCCGGATATGGGATTTTACTTCCATCCTCTCTGATGAGAAAAACAATTCTATTCTAACTGACTAAAACTCCACAGGGAAGGAAAGCAAGTAAAAGTAATCATGCTGTGCACGCATATTTTAATAAGGTCACTGCTCTATGTGTCTGAATCTGTGTATTCAATGATTAAATTCTTGAGGCAAGTTAACCTTTCCCTTTTATGAGTGCTGGTGGAGAACAAAATATCCACCATCAATTGGATTAAGTGCCAATGAGTCTGAAGTCATTTAGAAAAATTTCTAATTTTTTTCTCCAATGCCTTGTTTCCCAAATAATTGTGTGCCCTTCCACACATTTCTGTTAGATCTTGCATGTCTTACATCGTTTTTATACTAAATCCTAGTCAGATGATATTCATCTAACTGCATCTGACTATATTACCTGAATTTCTATATGACTATAGAAAGAAATACTGATGCCACATCAGTTTTTTTCCTTACCACTCATAGGAAGATAAACTTTAAAATGTATCTTGAGTAGAAAAAAAAATTTAAAGGAAACGAACATGGCTTCAACTCTTTAGAACCATTAATCAAGTTGGTTACCCTCTTCTACCACTTTAAATTTCACTAACAGTGAGAGAGAAAATACTGGAGGTAATCTATAGTAAAGTATAAGCATTTCAATTAGAAATCTTTTCACTGAATGTTTTATTGAATTTTATAGTGAATGTCACAGGATTTTCACGTTGATCATACCAGCACACAATGAGGTTCATGTTACTTGTTATTCCTAGATTATGCATTAAATGACCGAGGTTTTGACAGATTAATTAAATTTGTTCAAAGTCACAAAAGATAATAATAGAAAATCTAGATATTAACACTGGACAGTCTAAATCAAGAACCCATGCTTTCAAAATGGGCAGGATATCTTTCTTGATAGATATTTTTCCTAAGAGAATGTATAAATGGCCAGTAGGGCATAAAAGGGTGGTAAACATCATTAGTAATCAGGAAAATGCAAATCAAGATTGTAGTGAGATATGACTTTATACCTGTCAGAATGGTTATCAGCATCAAAACACACACACGCACACGAAATAACATTGTTAATAAAGATTTTGAGAAAGGGAGTCCTTGTATAGTCTTGGCAGTAATGTAAATTCGTACAACCACTGAGGAAAACGGTATGGTGAGTCATCAAAAAATAAAAATGGAACTACAATATGACCCGCTAGCCCATAATTCTATTTGTATAGCCAAAGAGAATGAAAACAGGCCAGCAAAGACATATCTTCACTCCCGTGTTCATTACAGCATTATTCACAATAGTTTTTGTTTGTTTGTTTTTTAGTTCCTTGTTTTCACAAGAGCTTTTTATGGGAAAAAAATCAAGTGTTTATAAAGAGTAAATGGATAAAGGTTTGGTGCATTATATAGAATGGAGTATTATTCAGTTATCAGAAAGAAGGAAATTCTGTCATTTCTGACAACATGGATGGACTTTGAGGGCATTATGCTCAGGGAAGCAACAGAGAAAGACAAATACTACATGGTATCACTTGCATACAAAATGTAAAGAAGTTAAACTCATAGATACAGAGAATAGAAAAGTAGCTATTAGGGAATAGGGTGGGAAGAAAGAAAGGGGTTATGAAAGGGTTGAAAAAGAAAAAAACCCACCCTTGTATAGCTGTGATCGAATCTATATATTTTTAATCTAATTTTATAATTTTTTAAAGATTTATTTATTTATAAACACAAGAGCTGGGGTACAGGCCAGTGGGGTTGGTGGGAGAGGTGAGAGGATTCACCAGAAACAGAGTGGGGAACAAAACAGGTATATTGACTGAAGTGTACTGCTGAGAGGAGAAGCGGCGAGACAGGAGAGGTCTGCTGGGTCATGTGGGTCCCCTTCTTGACCAGGGATCAAACCCATGCTGCAGTGGCTGCAGAAGCATCATAGCTTGGTGCTCAACTCCTTCACCATCAGGGAGGCCCTACAATTTATTTATTTATTTATTTAATTGAGCCCAACTCTCCCAAATGAAGGAATGTTTCCTTAAATCATTTGCATGTGTCCCAGATGAAGAATGCCTCTGTGGTCAGATATAAGGTATATGTATCTTTTATAGTGGCACATACATACTATCTAAATACCTTGCAAAAATGACATTCTACACACAGAATACCAGATGGGCTTTTAATGATCCCATGACATAGAATAGCCTTGCTCTAGCAGGGACCTTGACATTTTCAGAAAGTCAACCAGACGTTATTTTGAACTAGGATAGGAAGCATATTCTGGCATTTATTTCACATCCAGACTGACAATGAATTGGACTGGCTAAAGTAAAAATGAAATCATTTACATTTCAACTTTCATGTTGCACCCTTTTTATTTCCAAAATATTTATAAATTTATTCATGAACAATACAAGCAGGTCCCCAGATTTAAAATGTGATTTGAATGTTTCATGCAATTTTTTAAATAGCAGGTGATTTTAAAAATTGAAAATGCTTTACTTTAAATTGATTTCATTAATGGTTTATTGTTGATTTCAATCTTGATTTTCCATTTAGCTCCATAAAGCAGCTTTTATTCAAAATAGCTTTTTCCTCAAAAGGTATGAACATTATTCCTGAGTAAACTAAGATGAAATAACGCCTTATGAGACATTATTACTGATTTCTACTATTTATTTTATAGGATAGTTAACTTTTGCACATGTTTCAACATTGAGTCATTAAACAGTGAAGAACATAAGATCTACTAAACAGCTTCATAAGAAAAAGATCTTATGTTTTTATCAAAATATAAAAAGTAATATTTTGTTTTAAAATTTATTACAAAGCATATAAATGATATTGTATTTATTAATTGTAAATAGCCTAACACCCTATTATAGAGATAAGATACAACTGCTATGAAATTTGAATGCAGAATTTATTGTTTTGCTGTCATCTAGTGGCAGTAAAGTATATGGTACATATTTAATAAAAATGAGTTAGTACATCTGTTTTCTATGCAAATTGTGGTGTTGGCCTTTCAAATATAAACATAAGGCTACACCTCAAATACAAATGCCAAATATCATAGACATTTTTCTGGTCTGACAGATTTGAATATATTGTTATTTTTCAAGATCTTTTTGTTAATATATAGATTGCACGTTATCAGCTAGCTAAAGTTTTCATTCTTACGTGAAACCAAATAAGTATTTTAGTAAACAAAGTATTTAAGGAATAAACAAGAACATTTTCAATGACATGTTTTTGTGCAAGAGCTGTTATTACAGCTTCGTAATTTTATAGGCTGCTTCGGTCTATGCTCAGTAAAAACTAGCAAATGTCATTTATCATACCTTATCCTAGAAATCCTGCCTACAGCTTTTTCATATCTTTTAGACAGATGAGACTGGAGGTTTTCACAAAGTCATCCAGCCTGAAAAACATATTGGATAAGAATCTAAAAATTTCATATCTGCAAAATGCAAAATTATAGTAGGTACTCTCTCTTCTAACATACTATACATTTGACAAAAGAAAAAAAATCACGAAAAGAAAAACAATCTGGAAATTTTCTTTAAACTGTATAAAGTGGGAAGAAAATCTCTATCTTTCCTATTTAAGTTTTGGAGGAGGATGTATTAGAATTAGAATACCAAAATAGAAACATTTCAAATAAGTAAAAGAGATTAAACACCATTTTCAATAAATATCACAGAAAAATCAGTTAATAATTTAAAAATAGTTACATTCCTATTTTATATATTAACATAAAATAACACTTGATGAATAAAAAACTTAAGTGCAAAACAGAAAAATATTTTAAAAATTTAAAAACCCACAGAAGTATATAAGCTGTAAGCTAAAGCTGAAAAATACGTTCTAAGCAAACATTTGGAAAGAAAAGTTACAGAAAAATACTGTGGAGTCAAAACATAAATACTAAAATTTCTATATGCTCTAATGTACATATGTAAATTAGATATCAAAAATAATCTAGGGGGAAAACATTGAATTATATATTCCATACAGTAGTTAATATCTTCACAGAAAAATATACCTTTGTAAATAAACAGGGAAAGGAAAATCTTAAGATTCCAACAGGAAATCTGACAAAGAATGTGAAAGATAGTTATGAAAACAGTTGATAAGTATATGAAAAAACTTTTCTATTAATCAAGAAATTCAAAGTATTATAGTTTGTCTATGAAATTAACAAAGGCATCACATCTTCCTCCTTGAAGTTACAGTGGATCATCCTATTTCTAGATCAGTCTACAATGTAGATACTTTTGACCCAGAAATCTCACTGTTAGGGACCTAATATAAGTACAGACCCTAAATAGATCAAAAATATTTATTATGATGCTCGTCAGTAGATTACTTATTATAAGAAACAATCTTTTAGTGAGTTTCAATTATGATATTTTATATGCTAAAATACTATGATACCATTATGTATCATGTTTCCAAATAATATTTAATGACACAGATGTGCTCATAACTTTAAAAAATACTGTCTATAATTCAAGTTTCATTTTAAGTATTCATAAATGCATGCATATTCAGAGTAATATGAAACTTCATTTTTAAGTATGTAGGCAAGTTTTCTATATGTACAAAGTTTGGAAGAAAATATATCAACTTGTAAATTTTAGTCATGTCTCAGAGATAAAATTTTAGATGACATTTAAATTTTTATTCATGCTGCTACAGTTCGCAAATTTCTGTGTTGAATGTAGATGACTTTTGTAATTATACAACCAATTGTTTTCTCAAACGTACAAAGAGATGTTGGTAGAGTCAAGAAAAATATTTAATGAAAAATTTATAATTTTAAAGTGTTAATTGTTAATTGCAGAGACAAAAGAGAATGAAGTAACTATCACCAATTTCAAAACTTTACTGGTTTCTAAAGAGCCAAAAGAATTTATTTCATAAACTTTCTGTGTTTTACTGAGTGATTTATTTTTTTAAGATTTTTATTTATTTTTGCGTACAAGAGCTGGGGTACAGGCCAGAGTCGTGGGAAGTGAGAGAATTCACTAGAGAGAGAGTCAGGAGCAGAACAGGCAGGTCAAACGAAATACACTGCTAAGGGGAGCATCCCGGGAGGCAGGAGAGGTCTGCTGTGCCATGTGGGTTCCCTCTCTGGCCTGCAGCAGTGATCTAACTCGTTCTGCAGTGGCAAGTGTGCCACCAGGGAGGCATCTACTGAGTGATTTAAATCTTCCACTTTTTGATGTGGAGCAAAAGAAGATGTTTTTCAATTCCAAGTGCCTGACTGTGTTTATATGAGGTAAATAACGACCTTTTGACATAAAATATTGGAAATTTTAATCTACCCCTTTTCACTTCACTGAATGTAAAGGTTTTGGTTCAGTTAATTTGTGAATGTTTTCCTCCTGGATCTCAAATATAAATCTACTTAAGTTTTTGTTTTCTAGAATATATTGATTTTTTTTAAGAGAAAAAGAAGCAGATATAGAGTACCTGCATTAAAAAAAAAAAAAATCAGTTAAAGGAGTATCTTGGAAAATCCCTGGAGCAGCTGCAACTGAAGGGCCATGGAGTTTCCATGTTACCAGGTGTGCTATTTACTGTGATTTGAATCATACTCCTCCAGTCTTATCCATACCCAGCTAACATGAGAGGGTTCACATGAATCAAGGAAGGAAAAAAATATGTCTGTTTTCAAGGTAGCAAACCACCGACACTAAATTAAGACTGCCCTTTTTGTTCCTTGACAAGCAAAACAGAAAAAAATGCTATTATAAACACTCTGCCAAAAGAGATCTTCACTGTTGTCTATATAAGATCATGGAGTCCAAGAAATCATGAAGAGCCACTTAGAGTCTCTGAAGGCCTACTAGGGTGTAGGACTTCTAAAATACAGCTAAGGTTTGTGGTCCAGGGCCTTGCTGGCTACAGCTGGGGTTTCTGGATCTAGTGGGAGCACATAGCTCTTCTTAAAATTGAAGGTGTTTTGGCTCAAGATGAAGCTGAATTCTGCCCAGACAAGAAATATGTTTATGTATACAAAGCAAAGGATAGTAACCTGGGGAATGGTAAATTGAGATGATAGACACTTTGGCACCTGAAATTCTTAAGCAACCTTCCTGCTAAAGCCATAGCACATAGAATTTGCATGACTGCACCCCTCAGGATTTGAACTTATTGCTTTTAACTGTTTTAAAAATGTGTTGTTATGTCAAAACATAAAAAAAGTGTATTTACTTAAAAAAAAACAACAATTTAATAACTGTAGCAATAGCATCTATATTAGCATCTATCTATTTCCAGCTTCCTCAACCACACCCCTACTCTCACCACACACACACACACACACACACACACAAAAGGCTTCCAGTGGTTTAAAGGTCTTGGTTTGGCAGCCTCTTGTTTTTATGTGAAACAATCACATACACATAAATACACTGCTCACAGCATGCTGGCAGCACACATTAAGTGTCAATTATTGCTATTATTCTTTGAGCTGTACACACATTAATAGCACTTCTTTAACTTATCTTCTAGCAAAGGAGGCTCTTCATCAAAACTGTCAATATAAGGAGATTGTGAATAATAATCTGGGTTGGATGCTGGCTGAAGAAATTGTCCTGTGTAACCTGTTGACATGAGCATCTCTGGTGGTACAAAAGAGGCAGACTGAGGCTGCTCACAGGCTTGTTGACTAGAAAAAGGAAAATACTGTTGTTAGACATCTAAGAAAGGACAATGACAGAAACTGTCATTTTGTTTTTATGAATTCTTCTAGTTTTTATGAGTATTTACTCATGAAAGATAGAACTTGCTTATAGTTCAATAATAAAAAAAGGAAGTAATCATTCATGAAAAACCTTTTAGAGGAATGATCCACATCAACTAATTTTTACTGATCATGTACATTGTGCTGGATACTTTTCCACATAATAACTCTATAAAGAAAAAAAACCTGTAGTTTTTTATCCTATTTTACAGAAAGAGAAATAAAGGAGCATGGAAACATTGTTTGTGTTGCCCTGGGAAATCACAAAACATGACAGTCTCTATAAGTCTGTGGAAGCAGCAAATACAAACTACACAGGTCCCCTACAGAAAACATTGTGCAGGTTTCTCAAAAGACTAAAAATGGAACATCCCTATTCTCACCCTCTCCTATATGATCCAGCAATCTTACCCCTAGGTATTTACCCACAAAATACAAAAATACTAATTCAAAAGGAAACCTGAACTTTCATGTTTATAGCAGCACTGTTTACAATAGCCAAGATATGTACACAGCCTAAGGGCCTCAAACACAATTTTGATAGTATAGTCTATGCATAGGAAAAAATTAATACATAAGCTAACTGGTGGTCAAATAGACTTATATTATAGACAATTATTATCAATAGAATTGTAACATTGGCTCTAGCATTCATCCTCAACTCAGCTGTAGGTTCATTAAAGGCAGAGACCTGGTGTAATACTTCTTGAATTCCCCACAGCATATACTGATTGTTGTTATTGTATACTTAGTCATGTAGTATATTCCTAATCTTTTTTTTTTCCTAGCAAAATAGGCTCACTATCAAAATAGTAGATATGTAAGAGTCAGAACGGTTTGTTGTTCCCCAGATATGTATTTTTTAATGTGTTTTTAGAAGAGTAAAAGGAGCACATAGATTTGACTCAATGGGCCAGTGTGTAAATAACACTATTTCATTGACATATTGTCCTGCCTCATCAAAACTCATGCTCTAGAGCTACTGCTCAGGCTTGAGGACACATAATATTTATAATCACTCCTTGCGAAACAATCTCTGAAAAGAAGGAATTTAGTATGGATAGCTATTTTGAGCCAACGTCCCCAAAGAGGGGAGAAAACATTATGTATGATAATAAAAAATTAAAAAATCATTTTTACAGAAAAAAAACTATTACCAGTCAAATCCTTTATAAAAATGGGTTTATAGTCAAAAATCCTTTATGAGAATGAATACGGTTTCCTTCTATCACGGTCCAAATTAAAATTTTAATTTTATCTTATAAGTTTGACTTTGTACAAACTGAGTGTAACATTTAATGCAACTCATTGAATAAACCCAAGAGTCACCAACATAATCATTTTATTAGTCCACAGACTTACCCAGAAACTCTGTAAGTAATCTATTTATCATATGTTAGGTCTTTTTCTGAAAATTGTTTTGAACAACCATAGTACTGACCATATATCTTGAATGTACACCTAGTTCATATCTTCTGGCGTTACCATTTTTAAGTCAATGGTGACCACTTTGGTTATAACAATGAGGCTACAATATTTTTAAAAAATTTATTTATGTATGAATATAAGAACTAGGGTACGGGTCAGAGGAGCAGGAGGGTGAGAGGATTCACCAGAGACAGTGTGAGGAACAAAACAGGTAGATAGACTGAAACACACCACTGAGGATAGCAGTGGGTGAGACAGGAGAGTTCTGATGTGCCATACAGGTCGCCTCCCAGGCCAGGGATTGAGCTCATGCTGCAATGACTGTGGATAGCTTCATAGTGCTGGGACTTAACCCCTTGCACTACCATTGAGGCCCCAAGGCTATAATGCTTTTAGTGATATCATTCACTATAGAAAAAATCCAAGAAGAATGGGATTTAATACTTTACTAATTGCTCTGATAAACCTGCACCTTGAAATATTAACCTATTAAAAGCCATTGAGTGAATCCAATTCTTATAATATTACCTCACACAGCAATGGGAATTTTGCTGAGTATACTAACAAAATATTTCTTTTCCTTGATTACACAGCATTTGCATTAGCTCTTTGAAAGGTAAATGCTGACATTTTGATGAATAGTAACAGCCCATTACTACAGATGAAACAAATGTCACCATTTGTATGCACACAGATATTGCCCACACAACCATGGAGTTATAAAATTCCAAGTAGCTTCTAGAGGCTTGTTTTTGCTTTCTGAATGAACAGGACTTAATATTCACCTTTCAGTGCAAATACAGATCATTGTTAGACGACTCAGTTACAATTTCTGTGGTTGCAGATTCATGTGTTATATGTGGTCAGTTTTCTGTGACCTGTCACATAATCAGTATATATCTATTTTTTATACTATATAATATCTATATATTTTATCAGTAACTGATTTTCCAAAGCTATAAGTTTAGACTGTCACTCTAATGGCAACTGGTGCTACTTTTCCTCTGTCAGTCTATCAGAGGGCAGAAATACTATGATAAGTCTTTGACAAACAAATAGCCAGGTTAAAATATTTAATCTGCACTTTCAAAACTATTAAATCTAAGTACCAGTTGAGTCAGCAAAATCAGACATTCTAAATATACTTGGCAAGATTATGTTATGTAGGATTGGTTCAATGGAAATGTACTTTAGGGAACAGTGGCTGGGCATTGTCCATCCAACACTCCCAGGTCCTAGCTGATCCTAGCTGACCCACCAGATGCACAGTGACTGTGTGCCATTATGGTACCATAAACTATTTTTTAAAAAACTAAAAGAAGATAAGGTCTGAGACTTCAGAAAAGCTGATGATTCAGAATCAGTATTGGTTATTAAAGCCTACTAAAACATACCTCTGAGTCATACAGTGTTATAAACTAACACTTTTAGTTAGTTTAAAAAAATTTAAAAATCTAGAAAATAATATAAAATATTAGTCTTTACATTTAATGTGAATTTTCCAGTTGTCACCTTTTTGCAAAAATATCTGTTTCTTGCTCCCAAGAATTTACAGATCTCTCATTTCAAAAATTAGAAACATACAGTGGGAAAATATAGCCTAGATAACTGACTAAAGGTTATTAGAAATAATTCATATTTGAAACTCTGGATTGTTAAGGTTTTTGGAACTTTCTGAGATGGTTAGGATGAAAATGCCCCCTCTTACTCATTTTAGAGTGAAAACCTTTATTCTTTAAAGATAAATATTTTTATTGTCTTAAGTATAGTCAATCAAATTTCATGTCAGTATGCAAGCTTTTAAAAACAGGTTTCCATGTATCCCTATCTATTTGGAGATGGGACAGCATGGGAAGTGACAAAAGTGGAAAGAGAATAATTGATTAGAACTATTCTCTAATTCCTATGTCTTTTACCAGGATGATCAGCATCTTATTTTGACTTCTTGTATAATTTAATTTAACTACTCACTGTATGACTAAAAGATCAAATATCTGGAGTCTGTCTAATGTACACTAGTAAATTATTGACCTGACTCTGTTTTATGTACCCCATAAAACTACCATAGCTAATATGTCCTCTTCTAATTCCTGAGACTTGCAGTATGTGTTGGAATTTAAATGTTACCACATCTAAATCAGGAATTACATTTAAATGCTAAATATCTGAAGCAGGCTAGTATCATCACTAGTGTCCTTTATTAGCTTATGCAAATCTTTGTCTTTTTGTCATCTTGATGCACTTTTGGCAATGTCGATATGTATAACAATGTAGAAAGAAAAATGGGAAAATTAGGGTGTGAGAGAAGATTGTGTGGTCCATGTCCCTACTTAAGGACGTTCCGTCTCTTTTTTATTAGATGTTTGAATTTAATTTAGTCTGAAAATGTAAACCAGGCAGTTATCTCTGGAGAAAAGAATAATAATAATTAAAAAAAAGAAACAGGTTTAAGTCACTGGTTCCTTTCAGTATAATACAGGTGAACAGTTGAAAATCCTGTTAGATAGCTCTTATTGTGGGTTATATATTTTGTATTATTGTTCAACAGTATCTTTAATGATTAAACTACTACCTCAAATACTTTTCTGTTTGCTCTTGACCTTCCAAATTATAAATTTTAAAATAAATAAAAGCAAGGTCTTTTTCTGTATTCTTGGATTCTGTAGTGATAAGCCAATTTTATATAGTCTTATCCTTCTCCATCATTTTTATTCTATTTTTAAAAACATTTATATTTGCCTAGTGATAACATTTGATATATAAATGATAATAGATAGAGAGATAAAGAGATAGAGAGATAGAGGAAGATAGAGGTATAGATTGTTTTTCATAAATTCTTAATGGCGGCCTGATAATGAACATAGAATAAGTGCATGAATGAAATAAGATTCCAGGTATTTAACTATCAGTTTTAAAAACATTAGCTACTAATACATTCCTTACTGTCTTTGAGCAGTGGCTCAGCAAGAGAAGCTAGAGGACAGCTTGTGAAAGCAGCATCTATCAGCTCTGACTGTCAGTCTGATGAGCCAGTGACAACAGTTTCCAGATGCCCTGGGAACAGTTGGAACAAAGGACCCACTGCCTGTGGTATTTATTTGTCTTTGCCCACCTCTATTTGGAGTTTTCAGGGTCCTTTTTTTTTTTTAAAGATTTATTTATTTATGCATACAAGCACTGGGGTACAGGCCAGAGGTGTGGGGGGGGTGAGAGGATTCACCACAGAGAACGGGGA